>JAKUCV010000641.1:0-11469 GCA_028386065.3 Turnera subulata
AACCCTTGTCGGTAAACTATTGTTGGTACTGTGGGAAGATTAATTATTTACTTAATAAATAATTAATTACAGAAACATAGGATTACTCTTTTATTAATTAAGTTTAACAATGTTACTGTTCTTGGTCAGGTTGTTGTTAAACATGACGTTGTTGTTATACCATATACGAGGGAGGCTTGTTAGGTCAGTTGATTCATGCGACTATGTAGGGGGTGAAGTGATTGACAGTGATGTAGACCCTGATGAGTTGGGCTTTATGACCTTTAGGAGTTGGTGTAAACGCATGAAGATTGCTGATGTTGTTAACATATGGTATTGTATTCCTGGGTTGAGTTTGCATGAAGGTATTCGGTTATGTGAGGGTCTTACTACTGATATTGATTTAGTTGAGTTGGGTCATAAGTATGATGAGATAGAGGTTTACATTGAGCATGGGGATAATCTTCATCCCTTATTTTTAGAGCCCCCCGAAGGTGAAAGGCTAGGTCCAATAGTAGAGGCGGTAGATAGTGAAATTAATTATGTGAATGTTGCCACACCATCGAGGGTATGTAGAGATTTAGATGGGGGATATAGTAATTCTGAGGAAGATGAAGACTATATCTTTAATTACAAAGATGTATCTGCTTCTGAGAGTGAATCAGTGGTTGATTCTGATGAAGTTAATACTGCCAGTGAAGTGGAGGTTGCCATACCACCCAGTGAACTTAGGGATTTCGGTGAGTGTTGTAGCAGATGGAATGAGTATGATGATGCAAGTGGCGAGGAAGATGAGGATTATGTTGGTATTGAGGGTGTTATTGCAGAATCTGAAAGTGAGTCACTGGTGGACTCAGATGAGGTTTATGAAGCTGATGAAGGTGTTACAGAGAGGGGGATGCGTGAGGAAAGATGGGTACACCTAGGCTATTTGACAGATGATGATGATGAAGAGTTGCAACATATAATGATGGAGAAGCAAAGGCTTGAGAGAGAACTTCAGCTGGGTGTAGGTGAGAATATTAATGCGGTCAATAATGAAAGTGGCCCCAGAGTGGCTGTTGATAGTAATGACAACATGAGGGGTAATTCTGGAAATGAGCAAGTTGATGGTGCTGGCGCAAATGTAGGAAATGAAGAGGGTATAAATGTCCTGGAAAATGAGGGTGTTAATACAGAGTTATGCTTTGACTCTGATGAGCATGGTAGTTACCCTTCAGAGGATGCTACAAGTGATGTTGATAGTGCTGAGAGGAGTAAATCTAAAGCAATTTGGTACAATCCAAATGATCACAAACCTCATTTCCAGGTTGGCTTGGCATTTGTTGACAAAAAACAAGTTAAGACTGCTATTCTAAAGCATTCACTTGTTGAGAGGAAGGACATAAAGGTGAAAAAGGTACTCCACTACTCTGTGCTTTAAGTCTTTGTTTCTTTTTCTACTGTCATACGTTTCTGTGTTTTTTGTGAAGGATTCATGTGATAAATACACAGCAACCTGTGGGGAAGAAGACTGTGATTGGCGCATCCATGTCTCTAACCTCGGTACTGGTGGAAGATGGACTGTGAAGACATTTAACAAGCATGATGATAAATGTGGGTTTTCTTTCAGGAACTCAAGGATAACTTACAAAATTTTGGCGAAACATTTTATTGACATTAAAGGGAAGTACACATTACAGATGAGCGCACAAGACATGATAAATGATGTGAGGGAGAAATTACATTTCACTGTGTCTGACCATCAATGTAGATATACCAAAGAAGCAATTGAGAAGCACTACCATGGAGATGTGTTGGCTGAGTTTAAAAGGCTGGAGGACTATGCAGAGGAATTGAGGCTTAGCAACCCTAGGAGCAACATATTGTTAGACTCTACTGACAATGGTATGTTTCAGTCAATGTATATTTGCTTTGCAGCAGTTAAGAAAGGGTTCCTGGCAGGTTGTAGAAGGGTTATTGGACTCGATGGCTGTTTTTTAAAAGGTCCCTTTAAAGGGCAAATTTTGTCGGCTGTGGGAAGGGATGCCAATAACCAAATGTATCCCCTTGCTTGGAGTGTGGTAGACTATGAGAGGAAGCAAACATGGAAGGATTTTCTACTTGCATTGATGGTAGACTTAGGCATCAGTATGGGATTAGGGAATGGATGGACATTTATAAGTGATCAGCAGAAGGTAATATACTGTTTCCTATTTGTAATAATCCTGTTGTTGTTTGTTTCATGTTGTATTTTCACGTATTAGTTGATTGTAATGTGACTTTTTACTGTGTACACAGGGTCTTACTGCAGCCATACAAGAGTTAATGCCTTACGCAGAACATAGGCGATGTGCAAGGCACATATACGCCAAGTGGAGGAAAAACTGGAAAGGAGATGACCTGCAAGTTCAGTTCTGGAAAGTTTGCAAAGCCACTTGTGAACCTGATTTCAACGAGGAATTAGAAAAGCTTGGTGTGTTATCTGAAGATGCCAAAGCAGAATTTCTGGAGGTAAGCCCTAGGGTATGGTGTAAGGCTTTCTTAAAAAAAAATTCAAAGTGTGATGTAGTAGATAATAACATGTCGGAGACATTCAATGCTTGGATTATTGAGGCCAGGTATAAAAGCATTGTGTCCATGTTAGACAAATTGGCGGATATTTATTGTGCAACTCTTTTGTCTCTGCTGACAAACTGGCAATAAGTTTTGTTGTATTGAATACCATGTTGTGAATGAATGACTCGTGTTTTGGATGAATGACTCATGTTATCATGTTGTGCAACCCTTTTCACTTTACAGAAGGTAACTTGCAAAAACTCTGGACATTTGCTTGATCTCTTTTCACTTTAGAGAAGGTAAGAGCAGCAAATTCAAATAACTTAAACACATCGCAGAAAATTCTATTCATGAAACATAATCCGAGATTACAAAAACCAGACCGTTCAAATCGGGCTGTATCTACAGCATAAAACATACACGCGCAATCGATCAAAACAATACAATCAAGGTAAAATGCATCAGAATCGTAATACCAACTACAACATAAATTGCACAACAATTTTTCTGATGACGGTGGATTTCAGTTTGCAACTTCCTATTCTCCACCAACAGTGTATCATTCTCCTCAACAAGCATAGAATTGATGGCCTTCAATTCATCCACAGAGCACAACAACTTCTCCCTTTCCTTCACATGGTTATTGACCTCAACTTGCAACGCAATATTCGCTTTATGCAGCTCTCGTTCTCTATCCCGCAGTCCTCTTATCACATCTGCAGCCCATCCAAAAATGTAAGGTTCTATAAATGTGAAGAACTTACACACATTACATTTATGGAATCTCATCCCAGGATGCTCATCAGTCCACGAGACCCACCTTCCAGTCTTTAATCCACAGAAACAAATGATGTCAACACCATCATAATTGAAGTTGGGTCGCTGCTTCTCAACGGCAGAGATGCGTATCGCGTTTGGACTCTTTCCCGAGCTTGCCGATGAATTTGACGAAGCTGATGATGACTGTGCAGACATTTTNCGAGCTTGCCGATGAATTTGACGAAGCTGATGATGACTGTGCAGACATTTTCTGGAAATACTGTCAACCCCAAAGTATGACAATTAACTGCAGAAGAATATGGAAGATGCAAGGCAATTAGGGGAAAGGAAGGAGAATGAAAATAAAAAGAAGAAGGATTATGAAGTCGTACTAGTTCCGATTTTGACTAGGGAAAGGAAAGAGAATGGAATTTTTATTTTTGGGATGGTTGAATTAGGGTTCCTGACGAAGAAGAAAAAAAATAAGAAAGAATAGAAGAGGGGAAGATTGTGTGACTCGGGGTGGGATAAGGTCTATTTAGATGTTTTATTTGGGTGGGTAACCCATCATTCACTCATCTGGGTCGGGCTTCAATTTTTTTTAAAATAATATTCTCTCTTTTCAATAATCCACAAATTTACTTTTAAAAATTTTTATTTTTTTGCTGATTTGAGTGTGTAGGTCCCACATGTACAGGTGGATCCGACGTGTCCGAGGGGCCAACGCAGAACGACGTCGTTTTGAATTTTGCAGAGACCCCCAAGCGGGCAGGTTGCCACGTCTGCAAGAGGGCTGCCCGAGGTATACAATTGACTCGAAATCAAATAGTGGGGGTATATGATTGACGAAAAAAAAAGTCTGGGTATACAATTGACGGATTTGAAGAACTCGGGGTACCTAATATACCATTATCCCGTTGAAAAATAGAGTACTAGATGGCATGGAGCACATATAATTGAGTATATCATAGGGACCGTTAATCACGAGGATCGTGATAAATTGAAGTTGGTACGTAATTGTTCTGTAAATCCTTACCTACTCGTGTTCGAAATATTGAATCCAGATTATTGTGAATTTCAATTTCATTCCCCGTTTTACTTGTATCCTGACTGAAACTTAGTTTACGCCGTGTGAGGATCATAGCTGTTTTGGACTTTTCTTGTTCATATTTGGCGGCCATACCAATTGACAATTTTTTTGATTTGAACATCTGATATACCAATCGCCAATTTGTTTCATGTAATTGACTGTTAAATATGTATGGAGATTGTTGTCCTTCTCAGCAAGCCTAAAATAATTCACTATATCGCGTTCATGTGTTAAATGATACCGTATTCGTATCATCACAACTCGTACGATTCTTTGAGGAATTTTCTTGAATAGATTGGAATTTTTAGGACTGGCTGTATATATATAATCGGGGGAAGACAGTTTCAAACACAAAATCGTGTTTAATTTTTTTTTATTTCTTTAATATTTGTCAACATTAGAAGTGGGTTCGAATCCGATATCTTATCCCTTGCAAAAATAACAATAAACTCTATATCCATTGGTAAGGAGTATTAATTTAGAGGAAAAATTCAACATCACATTTTTTTTGTGGAAAAAAAAAAAAGGTATCAGTGGTGTTATCATTGCCCCGTCAGTCCAGGCCCCGGTCAATACTGGTTACATCCTGGCATTAGACCCTCCTCATAGGAGAGACCGCCCAACCGGGGCACCAGCAGACACCCTCACCTGCTACGCGTCATAATACCGGGGAATCACCGGGCTCAACGGCCAGCACCTCACCGTGTGGAAGGCCATATTCGGCCGCATCACACTATGGGGCTTGACTGGAAGCGCCGGGACTCGAACCCGAGTCTTAGAGATGGCAGGTTGAAGGCCTTGCCACTGGGCCACCATCCCCGGTGGTAAATTCAACATCACATAACTACAAGAGATCAGTGGGAAAAAATAACTTACAATATTAGTTGTGTTAGTTATCTCTTCTCTTTATACATAGAGTGTTATTTATTTCTTTAATCCGCATCCATAAGTATCTAGGGATGGAATAACTGTGATGCGTTTAGTTTTAATGGCAAATACATACACATGCTCCCCTATATATCTTTTGAAAGAAATGCTAACGTAAATGAATTAATTATCTAACAGACAATTAGACAAGCTTAATAGGGTGCTATTAAAATCAAATTAATAAAATTTGTATTATTATAATAATTGAATATTACATATCTCTGTAATAAAATAATTCAATAACCTCTTTTGATGTTGTGAATTGGAGCCAAATCTTCATATTTCAGCAGCTAGAGAATTAAATAAATACTGGCAGTAGTAGTAAAAGATACAAAACGGGGTCAGGTAGAACGGCAATACGGCATGGAACCCTGTCTCCGTAAATCATTTTCGATCTAACAAATAATTTTAAGCTACTTTTCTTTTTTTGTCGGAATTTCGTGCTACCTTTGTATCCCAGTGAGTGACCAATCATAACGAGCAGTGACAGCTCTTTTGTCGTTGCAAGCCACGTGGAAAGGGAGCTGTAGGACACGTAAAAGCACATGGAACTTTTTTTTTTCTTTTTTTTTTTATCGTAAGCACATGGAAAAAAATCACCAGCACTGCAATTGTGTATTAGTAATTTTTATTATGGGATGATAAATCGATAATGTATGCTCCATAATGCATGCCATGCTTTTATATTTTTTCAAAAAATGACATAATAATGCATGCCATGTTTGGCTACCTGCCGCATATTGGATGCCAGTGACCTGATCTGTCAAAGTGGAAAGCCAGATTGGACAAAGTAAGCACGGGCCTACAAAAGGGGAATTAATGATGTTTATTCAGTTAGATTGTTGGGGTCTAATCAAATAATTAATCAGTAATCAATATCGTTTAGTTCTAGATCGGCTAAGTCAGTCAGCTAACCTCGTAATTACATAGTCATGGACTTAATGGCCCATTAAACCAACAACTGGTAGTTAAGAAAATGAATACCTGGCCTGAACTTATCTTTGTCCGCTATCCATCAAAGAGAAAATCATTACGCATCGCAGGTCATTGAAGTGGTGTGGTTGATTTTTTTTTTTAATTGTTGACTTCAATTTGCTTAATAAAATAACCTTATCTATATCATTGGGCACAAATGTTACATATGCTTGATTTTTTTCTTTAAAATTACTAAATAATTATCATGTACTTAAATGTAGCTCGTTTAAGTGTTTTGAGGATCAAACGTGGGATATCATGCTTTATATAGATAGTGTCATAAGTCACTTGCCAACAATAATTGATTCATACTTACTATTATTAGTATGAACTGTATATGTACAAGACCAAGGTTTTTCAAATATTTAGTTCAATTAATTGGACGTGCTAGTGCAACAAGGTAGTGGAATCTACCAATCTAATGTGCTCATTTTGTTTTTTAAAAAATAGATTTGATAAATTTAACCATTTTAAATTAAAACATTTTGTAGATAGGTGCACTCTATCCAAGTGGTTTCCATTTTTGTTCCATGGTCCCTTGTCATAGATTATTATTAATGTGTCCATCAACATGAAGACATCAATCACAACTACCTATTTTAAGGGCCATATTTTAGAAGCAAAACACCGTTTTCAATATTTGATCAAAGGCTTGGCAGTAGGGAAAATTTTGAAGCCCATTTAAAGCAAAGGCATGACCGTCACTTACACCTAGGTGAAAGAATTATTTCAATTGAGAATAGCAATTTAGGTGCAACGGCACATGACCGCCCACCATGCAGACTTTCTCGAGAGCCTGTCTCTGGTGGAGCCCTTCCCTTCACATGGGTAAAGAATCTGGTGCTTATCAACTTTTTTTTTTTTTAAGTAAGCAAAAGAAGAGAGCAAAGAAGATAATTAAGAAATTGGTGAGTGGTGGAGTGATGTGAATGTGATGCTTCATCGAAGGGTTCCTTCCCAAAAAATATGGATAAAATCAGTGTTAAAAGAGATCTTGTTTCTTAATATACTGAAACACAACCCCATTAGTAAAAGATTATAATTTTTTATAATAATAACGGTTAAACTCAAGAAATATTGATCCACTCACATCTCCTAAAAGATAGAGAGAAAGAATTATTTTAGTCAAATCAAATTATACAAACTGACATCATACAAATTTTATAATCAATCAAGGATATCTGTAGGAAAACAAATTTCCTCATTTTTCTTACTTTAAAATTTTCAAATTCATTATAATATTATTAATGAGTATGTTACTTGATAATGCATAAGCACCATAAAATTTGTCATCATCATATGGTGTCTTATTAAATCAGAGAACGAGTTTTAAACTAGAGGATTTTAAGGAAAAAATATCATATTACCATATCTTCAGTTAAATGGAATTTCATATTTGTGGACCAACGAAATCAAACAATTACTCGGCATGTGATGACATGAATATACAAGTTCAATTCAACAGATGACTATCACCAATTTGTTTTGGTCTATTCCACCATAGTTGGATGTAATAATTTTTACAACCAAGGGATCCTCCTATTCCTGCCTTTGTTAAGACAAACAACAACATGGGCTTCACCATTGTGATGACCCACAGAATCACGTGGGCTGGGCCTCAAGTTACAATCCTGCCGGCAGAGTCGCATGTTACTATATTACTTTTTTTTTCAGGTTCCACTAATCCACTTTGAACAGTTTGCGTAGTATGTCTTGTTGTGAATTGGACACAAGTCTGTTATAATTACGTACGAATACAATGGGTCCAAAATGTTAGATGCCATCGTCAAGCTTTAAATCTATTCCTCCTCAGTTGTGTGTTGGGAGTGTGGTCACAAAGCATCGACAGTAACTTATGATTCTTAAACAGCCTTGCATATGCTCGACTTTAGAAGCAACCATGAGTGAATGGATATATGGTCCCTACTTCATCTCAATTCTCCTTTTAACATAAAATGCAACGTGCATCACAAGGTTACCCACCTCTTATATTTGTCAAAAAGAAAATTATATATATAAAGGATTACCCACCCATATTTCCTGAGATTTCTGATATGTCCTGTTCTATATGTAAGCTGTGTAAATTTTAATTATGACCAAACGCAGAGATTCAAGAGTCTTCTCTTTTGGTAGTAGCATGAAGAGCAATCAGCTTAAACAGAAACAAATATTATTGGGGCTACAGTTAGTCTTATAATCGGTAGACCCATTTACTACTAGTTCCATAAGCTTTGGGAGATGAGTTTTGATGAATTAATTTTGAGTTTCTACCTCTGATGACAATGATTGACGAGTGATGGAATTTTGGCACGCTGATTACTGATTGGCACTTAAGAGTTAAAAAAACAAAGAAAAACTAGTAGTTTTGGACAGACCAACGCATAGCCCGATTGTTGAAGAAAAATTATATCGGGTCAGGAAGCCCTCTTACTATCAAGTTAGCCTACTCATAGTCACATAATTCGCCAAAAGTGGAACGTTCGGCGTATTGGTTCGTTCGAACCAATTCGCGGTACTTGAGGGTACCAATTCGTTACCTTTGGCGTATTGCATTTGACTTTGCTTTTTCTTGGATAATTTTCTTTCATGGATGCTTTTTTACCCAGCACAATCGTTATTCATTTAGTAGAAAACTCAAAAAATGTTGACAAGCCCAATTTATGAAAGCCTCACTTATTTTATTGTCTAGTCACACTGAAATATGAATTAAGTGTATGGTTATTAATGAATTACTGTACCGGAGAAGTATACCCCCGACGTACCGAATTCTTCTAAGGTAGCGTACGGCGTACCTGTACCCGTACCGCGTACCGGAGGGTACCGCGTATTATGTGACTATGAGCCTACTGTGTTAATACAGGACAGGCTTCCTGGTTTTGTCTTTTTGCACTATACTCTATATTCCTCGGGCTAAAATCCAGCCTTGGCCCCCATCAAAAAGAAGAAAAGGCCGTGTTGAGTCATTAATTGAGTTGGGTCCAATTAATGGTGACAACTTGAGGGAGTTCGGGGTATGTAAATTGTATATATATTCGTTTCCCAAAAGCATCCTTCTTCGAAGACAGGTGCTCTCAGGTTGTTTGTGGGGGGTGTTGGTAACATTTTAGGAAAGAAAATTCCATTGATACCATCATAGGTACCGGACGAAATGTTCAACCCCAGTTAATTGGTAGGTCCCCTTCTCCTCCTAACTGGTTCAAGGCCAACACGTTGGTTTTGTCATTGTATTATTGTATTTTGTTGGTTTTCCACTTATGATTCCTGGTCTGAAGTTCCTATCATTGCCTACTTTATTTTGCGGAGGAGGACATAAACCATCATATATGCACCGGCTTCTTGCCAATTCTTACTCTACTGATGATTTGCTTCTGCAGAAGAAGACTGTTCCATGCAACCGTGAGTGTTCATAAATTTACCACAATGCTGAGAGGATCTACAGCTTAATAGTTTGTTACTCCTTTGTATTCTTTTATAGGGATAGAAGTACGGATGCAAGTAGACCATAGTTCATTGTCCTGAAATGTACCACAATGAGATGATCTAGAATGTCTAATACACAGTCAATATCATGTTTTACCACATTATGGCATGTCTTTTTATATCATGTTTGCTAGTTCTATTTCTTTGCAGGCATGTCTTAATCACTAAGGCGTAAGTTATGACTTCCATATTAATATTAATGTCATGTATTAATATTTTTATTACAACTATGATTGTCATGTTTAGTATTTTCTGTGTCTACAAATTTATTGTCACATATTTATTATATTAATTGTGACAATATTTTAGAAGAGTTTTAGTTACAGAGGTATAGGTGATAAGACTTTTGATGTCACAAATATATTTTTGTTACAATATTGTAACATTAGTGACAATAAAATTTTCCACATAAAAGCAAGTTTTTTTTTTTGTAGTGATTCCTCCTAATCCAAAATTTTGTTCTCTCATCTTAGAGAAGTGCCTAATTAACGTGCGTGGTATACCTTAGTTTTGATTATACTTGTATTTCCTCTGGAAGTCCCAAGCGTAAACAGAGCACTTCTAAAAACAGGGTCACTGGCGTTCTCATCTAGAAACAGTCAAATGTAACAGAAAACTAACAAATGTAACCACTAGAGCCATTTGTGGTACAGAGACGCAGACCTTATTAAAACGTAACATAATAGCATTCTATACTATGCTTGCAACCTTGTGCCACCTTGTGCAACAACATACGTATAGGCCTCGGGCACAAGGACTAGAGCATCCCTTTTGCGCATTGAAATGCCGGGCAACACATGATCAATATCTAAGTCTTCCCTCTTCATTCCATCTGGCATTTTCCAATCAAATTTGCGGAGAAGATTTGCAAGTGGAAGCTCCACGTTGGAAATTCCCATAAGCATACCGGGACAGATTCTTCGACCAGCACCGAATGGTATAAACTCAAAATCTTGTCCTTTAAGGTCAATAGAACTGCCCAAGAATCTGTCCGGATTGAACTGTAATGGATTCTCCCAAGACTCTGCATCCCTCCCGATTGCCCATGCGTTCACGTAAACCAAAGTTTTGGGTGGTATTTGATACCCTCCTATGTTGCACTGACGGACTGTTTCTCTGGGAATCAACAGTGGAACTGGTGGTCGCAATCTCAGTGTCTCTTTAACTACGGCTTTCAGGTAAGGAAGTTGCTCAATGTCATCTTCATTTACGAAGTCTTTCTTCCCAACTAAGTTTCTAACTTCTTTCTGAGCTTTTTCCATCACATCAGGATTCTTCATCAATAAGCTCATGGCCCATATCATCGTGGCAGTGCTTGTTTCAGTTCCAGCTTCAAATATATCCTAGGATGAAGTTAAGCTAATTAATAAAAACACTACAGCCAAATATAGGAGTCGACCAAATAAAGAAGGAAGAAATAAACATTTAATAAGAAATCAATCAGATAGTCTAATCAAAATTGGGAATAAAATATATTTTAGATGCCAAACTAAACACCACGATTTAACAATTGTCAAAGTATAAAACATCATGATTTTACTAATGAGTGCAGGAATTAAAATTTTTTATATAGAGAGAAACTAAAAATCACAATTGGGAGAACATATTATACCATGAGAATAGCTTTGATATGATCGAAGGTTAGCTGAACCTGAAATGACCGATCCTGGAGCATCTGAAGCAAGATATCAACGATGTCCTCCTGAGCTGGTTTTGGTCTT
>JAKUCV010000642.1:0-22857 GCA_028386065.3 Turnera subulata
CTTGATTCGTGTGACGATTCGAAGCCGATCACGGTTCGTGTGGATACCGTAGAGGAGCAGGTCTTCTTCTTGCTCTTACTGATTCCTTACACAAGTTAGGTGAAAGATCCTAATCTTCCAGGTATGTAAAAATTATTATACGGTTTACTAGCTTCACATGTGTTCTTGGTTGTTTCCCTTGTCTTCCGCTGCATCTTTTTGCTTTTATATGAATGTCATATAGCCTAGGGAAACTTACATCCACTGCATGAATCTATAAAAATTAAACAGCTTCTTCTTAATGGAAAAATTACCTTGGTACACGTTTCTTCATCTCCACGATAAATCACAGGATGCAAGTGTCACGGCCCGGGAAGTCCGTGGTGCGGGATGGACCGGGTGTTGCGCAAGAGGCATAACATAACCATCTTCGTAATCTTCCTCGTCATCTTCATAATCATCTTGGTCACCTTTGTAATCATCTTCGTCATCTTCACAATCATCTTGGTCATCTTTGTAATCATCTTCGTCATCTTCACAATAATCTTCGTAGTAACCACGAGGACGACTATGCAACAGTAGCTTTTGGACATTGAGCTCAGGAGGTGCAGATTTGAATCTCAATTTTTGGAATTCTTCACTGAGCAATAAAGAAGACCAAGACTTGGAGACGAACCTGAAACGATGAATGGAGTCGTTGGTGCCATTATCGCCTCCACAATCTTAGATTCGCTGCTGCCATTGTAATTAACAACTTCTACAATGTCGGTAGTAAATGTTAGTGCCACTCTCTCCGTAGTTGTTTCTGTCGCAACTATTACATAATACGATGTTGATTTATATAGACAACTCTTACATAACCAACATGCATGGCAAACACTGCTTAAACCCAGAAGCACTTGGACTAAATAGCACATATATTACTACTTAAAATTTCACCGCCATTTGGAAAAAAATAGAAAAAAAAAAAAAGCTTAAACGCTTCCCTTGTGAATTAGGCCGACATTACAAAAAGATAAGCTAAAGAGACAAAATTTTGGCGATTAATTCACTAGTTAATATGCTACTTTTTCACTGTCTGTTTTGCCCTCCGCTTGTGAACATGTCTCCAAGGAAAACAGAGTGATGTTCACACATTAAATACTTTTTTTAGGCGTAATATCTAATTTTATACACCAATGTGTATGTTTTGGTCAATTTCATATATGAATTTATAATTGAGTCAAGTATTAGTTTTCATAACTTGGTCACTTTAATACATCAATTTTCAAAATTGGATCAGTTTAGTATGGTGGTCAAAATTGAAGGTCAGTTTACTAATTGATCCTTTATTTTTTAAAATTCCATAATTGATCCTTATTAATGCATAAACATATTGCGTCGGCATGAAAGCTAAGAAATCTTTTTTTTATACTAAACAATTGATCTTTATTGATAATATTTACATTACAGAAACAGAGGACCTGCTAGAAGAACTATACGCAAGCAGGTCAATTACTGCCATGAGCCACAGTAAGATAAACACGTATTTCAGATGATCAAAAGCACTCTAAGCACAATTCTCCTGAAAAACAATTACCCATTACATGCGAGTAAACTAAAACTTCTACGTGGAGCCTCTTCACGAAATCTGCATTTGACAAAACACATGAGGCAGCAAAGGGAAAGTCGTGACATAGAGTTTTGATCCACAGGGTGGCATTAACCAAAGCTAACTCTACCACCCTGTCCACATCTGCAGTAGTTCTATTAAAGACCCTCTTGTTTCTTTCCAGCCATATTGACCAGAGAGTAGAGTAAGAAATCATAACCCAGAGCGTCCTGCTGCTGCACATAGGAGATATAAATGCCCATTGCAAGAGGAAATCTTCAAGTGATGATGGCGCACACCACACCACCCCCCACCAGCGACCAATCTTGGACCAAATGCGCCAAGTAAACGGACAGCTCAGTAACATATGATCCTGAGACTCTAAGCAAGATGAGCACAAAGGACATATCGAATCCGCCAAAGGAATGATGCCTCTATATCTAAGCACATCCTTGGTGGGTATCCCATTATTTAAAGCCAACCAAATCCAACACTCTACTTTAAATGGGGTGAGGGAGAACCAAATGTACGGTTTAGATCTGATTAGTCCCATCTGAGAGTAAACGAATTCCCTACCTCTAGCAACTGAGAATTCCCCATTGGGCTCATCCTTCCACCACCGTCGGCAGCCTTTTCCGCCTGAAAACACACCGCCGGGATCATTGAGGATCATTGAGGACATGGTCTCGACATCGCAGACTTCCCATTCCCGCAAGTGTCTTCTCCAATCACCCTTCCATCTTGGACAACCATTCACAGCGGAAAGGCATTCCGAGACTGACATTGATTGCGTATTAGATGTAGAATATAATCTCGGATATAAAGCCTTGAAACATCCGAGGCCAATCCAATTGTCATGCCAAAAAAGTGTAGAACAACCATTCCCTATCTGAATACGGCAGCCCGTAAACAGTGCAGTACCATTGTTTTCATCTTGCCCTGCAACTGAAACAATGTCTCGCCAAAGTTTGGAAGCGTTATTGCAGTTAAAAACTGGACTCATAGTAGAAGAGGGGAGTAAATATTTAGGCCTGATCATCCCCTTCCAAGGCTTATCCTCTTGCCGTGAGAAACACCATCCACTTAAATAGTAAGCATTGATTCATTACCTTGAAGTCAATGATTCCCATACCTCCATACTTTTTTGGAATTGAAATCTGCTTGGATTGCTTCCAAGCCACAAGGCAAGCCTTCCTAGACACCTCCATCCCATTCCAAAAGAACCTTCTCTGTAAGGAAATTAATTTCCTTGCTACCGCCACCGGGATACGAAATAGAGACATGAAGTACGTGGGGAGCCCACTCAAAACAGATTTAATGAGGGTCACACGACCCCCAATTGAAAGATGTCTGGCCTTCAATGCCTTTAGCTTGCTGGAAAATTTATCCAAAATAGGTTTCTAAGCTGCGACTCTGCCCATGTTTGCTCCCAATGGATACCCGAGGTATGTGAAGGGAAACTGGTCCACCTTGCTATGCAGCAAATTAGCCAATTCTTCCACCTCCCTTTGCCTTAGACCGATCCCAATAACAATGCTCTTGTAAAAATTTATGCTCAACCCGGACAGAGCTTCGAATACCCTTAGGCAACGCTTGAGGTTCAAAAGAGAGGAGGTTTCGGCTGTGGAGAAGAGTAGTGTGTCGTCCGTGTATTGCAAAATAGACATAGGCATGCCGTTCACCGGGATTTCTTCAACAATGCCTAAGGAGACCGCCTTGTATAATATGCTAGATAGCCCCTACGCAGCCAAATTAAATAAGAACGGGGAGAGGGGGTCGCCTTGCTTCAACCCCCTACCCATTGTGAACTCCATCGTTGGTGAGCCATTGACCAAAACCGCCAGTGATGAGGAAGAGAGACACTCCAATATCCAAGACCTCCATCTAACCCCGAAACCCATAGTAGCCATCACCTCCATTAAATAACTCCAATCAATGGAATCATATGCCCGCTTAAAATCAAGCTTCCACACAATTGCTTGGAATTTTGCTTTTCACAAAGAATGGACAGCCTCACTTGCAAGGAGGACGCCATCCATAATATTCCTTCCTTTGATGAAAGCGGTTTGTTGTTGTCCAATCAAATCAGGTAGAACATCCTTCAATCTTTGTGCCAACAATTTAGACACAATCTTGTACAAAACATGAACAAGAGGAATTGGTCTGAACTCATCAAGGGATTCAACACCCGCTTTTTTCGTAATCAGTGTAATATACGCCAAGTTGGCACCTTTTGGAAGCTTTCCTGTCATAAAAAACTGTGAAATCACATCGTATAAATCATGTTGAATAAAATTCCAGCACTTCTTATAGAAAGAAAAGCAGAACCCGTCAGGCCCCCGAGCCTTTGAGCTATCACAACTCCAAACGGCATCCTTAACTTCCTCCAAGGACACCGGTTTTTCCAATCTTTCGACACAGCTCGCATCCAATTTCCGAAAGGCAATAGTACAATGGATGGCCTAACAGAATGCTGCTGCGAGTATAAATTGGAGAAAAAAGCTCGCGTCTCTGCTTTCACAGCAGCTGGATCAGCAACCACCTGATTATTACTGACAATATGTTGTATCCTGTTTTTTCTCCCCCTAACGCATGCAGAAATGTGGAAAAATCTGGAATTTCGGTCACCCAATTTGCACCATTTAATTCTTGATTTTTGGTGCCACATAGACTCGAATATTCTACTTTTCATGGCAATTTCCATCTTCAACTGTTGTACTCTATTAAACTCAATGTCGGATAAATCACGATATTCAGCCTCCAAATCTAGTGCATCTAATTCAAGCTGTAAGTCTCTTAATTGCACATCAACCCTTCCAAACTCCTCACGATTCCATTTAGCTAAGAGCCTTCTCAGCTCACTCAATTTCTTTAGAAAACAGAACCTATTTGGATATTTCATGCATGCTTGGGACCACTTTCCAGTAATCACTTCATCGAACTTCGGCACCTCCCACCATGCGGCCAAGACTGCTGAGCCATTGTTGCGATGTTTTTTTTTTTTTTGTAATTGTATACTGATCATTCTCAATAAAGCTCTTCGTTTTATAAAAAAAAAAAAAAGAAAGCTAAGAAATCTTCTCCTGTAGCTTTCATGCCTGACACGGCACGCAAGCACTCTTTTGTCTTGAACGTCGTGTATTGATAATATTTGGCCATGTATCAGCCGTTTCTACCATTTCAGGGAAGTAGACCATTACGTGGTAGGAAATCACACTCATACTCAACATCCAAGATCTAAAGGTTCTTCCCCATTTCCTTTCATATATCTAATACATATATCCTTTCTAACTTTCTAAGGAACCATATCAAAGTACTACAGACACGTATAATTGACCAGAAAAAGGACTAGACAGGTAGTATATACTCCTTGTCGTTCTCCTCCTCCGCCTCCTTCTCGTCCTCCTTCTCTGCCTCATCGTCATCCTCCTCCGCTGCCGTTATCCTCTTCCGCTCGAATCTGTTCACTCATTTTCTCTGCCTGTAGCCACTTACCTCACGGTCGGTCATCGACTCGGTTACAGAGTGAGCCAAACTTCTCCAGATTTACTCCTTTCTTCGATTTAGTTCAAGTATCTGCTTAAGTCTATGTAACTTGCTTTTAGCAATTTTTTTCATTTTTTTTAGGTTTTGAAGTTCAAAAAATGGAGCCGATGGATGTCGCCGGTAAATCCAAAGAGGATGCTTGGCTTCCAAAAGCTCATTCGAGAAACGGAATCGGCTGTAAGCAACCAAACGCACAGATTGCTTCCAAACCGCGCCGTTTTTTGTCCGTCTGGTGGATTTGTCCGGCACATTGAATAAGGTGATGTTGCTTTGCCCGCTATTGTAGAAATTTGTTTAAGTTTCTTCTATTTCGGTGCTTGTGTATTGATGTTAATGTTCATTTCTGACCTCTACGTGCTTTGAAGGTACATGGATAACGTTCCATTGATTAATTGTATTTTGTAGATACTTTTTACTCTGTTATCTTCCTCCTTTGAAGTAAGTAAAACCATATGATTCAGATATTAAAAAATGAATAATGTTTTGTAAGGGATGATTATTTGCCCTGAGTGAGGGGAGGAGTGTCTGAGCTTATCAAAATTTTAACGGGAAATCTATGCGCTTTCTACCCAGGCTTGAAGTGGCACTGCTTCTCATAGGTTACATTGCATACGGGTATACAGATCAAGGCACTGGCTATTTTGTTTTAGTTCTCTATAACCACATAAGCACCGTCCCTGATATGCCAGCAGATTACAAGCCTCACGGTCAGAATGGATTTTTCAAAGAACCAACGGGCCGTTTCTCTGCTGGCCGTGTCATAGTAGATTCTATTGGTATGTATAGTCCACAGCTCGTTTTCTTTATATCATTTTAATGTAGTGGACTATACACATATGGATTGATCATGGTATCCTGTCAAAGCACGTAGAGGTCATAATTCAGATTTCAGATTTCAAAACGGATCTTCATAATTCAGATTTCAGGTGCTGCTTGATAAGTAAAACATTAAATTAACAACCGTCGCCATTCAGATTTGAGCTAATAGTTTACCCCTATCGGGACCATGAATGCACTGATTCATGCTTGTGCTTGATATATTCTCCATTGTGAGGCCAATACTCTTGATTTGAATACAATTCGGCTACCCTGAAACGATCGCAAACATAACAACTCGAACGGGACTAAACAAGTGGCTAGACCAAAAAAATCATAACATCTAATGTCAAGGAGTTTTGACAAATTTTCAACACATGAAATTGAAATCAAAAGCTTGTAAGTAACTAACAAAAACTATTGCAATCCATGGATAGTAAGAGGAATGTTGACAGCAAAATCTACATACCTGTCGCACCGGTCAGGACGATTGGTTTAGCGGCGCCGCCCTCCGTCAGGAAGATGTAAACTTGCTCCTTAACCTACCTCATACTCTATTAGGCGGCGCCACTTTTATTTGGATTTTCCCAGTTTGCCAGGATAACGGGAAAAACCTAACCGACAAATAAAAAATTTCATGTTTCTAAAATTCTGATGATTTTTTTTATTTTTTGAGTACCTTCCCAAAAAAAAAATTATAACATTTTATTATTTTCGACTACCTAACTAAAGCGTAATTATAATTTTTAAAATCAACTTTTTAAGGTTAATTATCCCTTTTTTAATATTAATTTTATAATTTTAAAAGTTTTATCTATTTTATAACAAATTCATTTAAACATCAATTATTTATTTTTACATAGTATCAATTTACGCGGACATATATATATAATCCGATCTAAACCAGAAAACCTAAGGAACAAACCCTAAATCGGCCTTCCTCTCAATCCCCGGCTTATCCCTACCCATTGCATGCATGTAGAAAACCATGGCACTAGAAAAATCTCCAACACCGATTGGGTCCTGTATGGAGGACATCGACGATGCTTTATTGGTCGAAATCCTTTGCCGAGCATTCCCTACTTCTAAATTCGCCATTCAATGTATGTTGGTCTCCAAGCATTGGCTATCCTTGATATCTAGCCCCATATTTATCGAAAGATGGAAGCAACTCTGCCAAATTTATCATCCCAACAGAGAAAAACCCTGTGTCCTCATCTTCAACCTTAGGATCCGCCCCAAGGAGGACAAATACATTATCAACTACGTAGTTTCCAAACCCACCAACCTATTCGGATGCCTTAGGTTCAAGTTAGATTTCCTGCCTTGTTACAAGCCTAGAAAGGCAACCACTGTTCGAATAGCTGCATCCTCTAGCAATGGCTTGCTCTTGTGCCACTCAATAGGACACTTGATGAATTCTGAACCAAGGGTGTATTACATATGCGATCCACTAACCAGGGAGTGGGTTGCAGTTCCACCCTTTCCTGATAAGTACCCTTTCATGGAAGGCGTGGGTGTAGGTCTTGTGTGTGATGACAAGAATCGCAGCAGTTACAGGGTGGTGCGACTTCATCATGGAAGGGAGTCTCCAACTTATGAAAGTCGTTGGGGCAGAAGTTCATTCATGGCCGAGGTCTTTTCTTCAGAAACAAACAAATGGGAAGAGGTTGAGGTATGGCACCCACATAATCTAGATTTGGGCTTCGAAATCCGATTGTACTGGCCCTATAGGAGCAACTATTTATCACATAATATATTTTGTTGGAGTGGCGTTTTGTTTTTGAAGGACCATATTTTGTCTAGAAGAGATATTGTAGCGTACGATCCCTTTGAGCCAAAGAGTTGCCATATTATTGAAACCCCTAGAGATCCACAAGGAAGATACATCTATGACATGGCTTTTGGAGAGTGCAAGGGGTCTTTCCGGTTGCTGCAACACTGTGACTTTGATCGTAGCAACCTTGGTGAAGGCCTTGGATTTTTCAGGATTTGGGAATTAACAGACTACGGAAAGGGAGAATGGAGGTTCATTAATGAGATCTTTTTCAGAGAAATGGACACCGATGATGTTGCTTTGAAACATGCAATATGGCATGACCAGGGCCCTGACGTGACAATTTTGGCTGTGGACCCAAATGACGAACATACCGTGTACTTTTATTTTGACAGCCGTGGCAGATATTACATTGAGAATCCAAAAAGAATTTTCTCGTGTAATTTGCAAACAAAAAGAGTAAAATTGTTCGACACAACCATAAACCAAAGGTCCGCAAAGAAAGATCCTTGGTGTATCCGCAATGTCTTTCAGCTTGCATTTCCAGACTGGCCTGCACCAGTTCCTGTGCTCCCATCAATTGCTCCTTAAAAGTTTGAAGGTTAATTTCCTATATGATGGGGTTAAATTTTTCTTTGTGCTGTCTAAATCTAATTAGCCCAGGTTCATCACTCTTTTTGATTATTTAGGATTTTATAGTTGCTTTTTTATCTTACCTACAGTAGCTTTTCATTTAAAATAATTAGTATCAAGCTAAGGACGTACAGTCCTGATCCCATTAGTTGTTGATTTAGCGCATAATATGAAAGAAATACAAACCGTAACAGCGGTCTATCTTTCGTTAGATTTATCCAGCTTCACACGAAAATACCCTATTGTATACTCCTTGCTCTTTCATTAAGTCTATGGATAAAATCATCGATTAAGGGTAGAATGAGGAGTATGGGGTTGGAATCAATAACCATGATCTCAACTCCAACAGCTACAGCCATCCAGTGGTTTATCAATTTATGGAAGTTAATTACCATAATTATGTAAGAAGGAATCCTAAGGGGACCTGGCCCTACATCCTCCTCTTGCTAAATTTGCAGGAGATCCTGGTGAGGAAATTCTAGATACCTTTCTTTATTTTGTATCTGGAGGATATACAGTATTTCTGTGATAATGGCTCGCTCTGTGCCACTCAATTGGCCACCATATTGATTCTGAACCCAAGGTGTATTCCATTTGCAATCCACTCCCTTCCCTGGCAAATGCCGTTTTATAAAAGATGTTGATATTACACAATAAATTTATAATGGGAATCCAAACAATTAAGCAAGAAATTTAATAAAAATGTGAGCTTTATTGATTGAAGCTTGGAGGGATTATAGGGAGGGAGAAAAGGGTTTTAGGTAGTTTTTTTATCCTTTGATTGGACCTCTTCTTTCAGATGGTTTGAGCCAGGTCATATCAAATGTGGCTGTAGGTTTTGTGTGTGATGATAAGAATCGCAGCGGAGTGGTGTGACTTCATGAAGGTTTATGAACGTTTTCAGGGGATATATAAGTATAAACGTTCATAAGAAAATCCAATTTATGAACGTTTTCAGGGGATATATAGGTACAATCCATATTTGGGCTTCTTGGACATCATATCCTACCTTGGAAGCGAAATATTTAAAGCAGAATATAATTAGCTGCAATGCAAATTTTTTTCTGGAGGAGGATAGAGGAGAAGGGATATTGTAGCATACAATCCTTTTGAGCTAATGGGCAGTCATATTATTAAAACCCCTAAGCAAGATATATACATCTATTACATGGATTTTGGAGAGTGCAACGTGCCTTTCCGTTGCTGCAATCTATGGCCACATTGGCGATGGCCTTGGATTTTTCAGGATGTGGGAATGAATTAGTGACATAGACTACATGAAAGATGACAGTGCAAGTTTATCAAAGCTAATGCTAGTGGGAAAGTGTTACTGAATTTTCTTACACCGTGAGTTGTAGTTAGTTACGTTGTTTAGTGTACGATATGAAAGCAACACAAACCTTTGTATAGTTGTCTATCTTTCCATCTTAATTTAGCTAAGGAATCAACTACCTGGGTTCCAAACCCACCAATCTACTCGGATGCCATAGATCAATCGAGTTGGATTTTCTTCCATGTTCCAGGCAGGGATTGGCTACCAGTGTTCCAATTGCTGCAAGGTGAAATAGCTTGCTTTGTGCCACACAATATGCCAAAACATCGATTCAGAAGAACCAAGAGTGTACTACATATGCAACAGATATATACAACAACTCTTACCACCTGAGTCTAAATCCCTTCGGGGTTTGTAGAGAAAACTTGGTTCGTTTAAGCGAGTTCTTGGGGGATATTTTTTTTTTTGAGGAACAAAGATAGTGCACCATATTCAAGAGATAGTATATATATATATTGGCGATGCAATGCAACTTGGTTGGTCTTACAGAGTTGAAACTAACATTGGCAGACCAAAGACAAATTCAAGCAACTAGTTCTAACGGAACCCGCAAATTAAACTCAAAGTTAAATTGATCCAAATCTCAAAACATGAAAATAGTAAAAGCAATGATTAACAAGTTTAAACTGGAAAATATTGTTCAATAAACTCTTATTAGAGATTTTCTTAAGGCAGATCTTCCGTGATCCCTCTGTAATTTGACTGCATCACACTCTTGACTTTGGTGCGCATGTATGCTATGTATGCTGGTTTTCTACAGAACCAACTTAGCAAAGGCACGGCCGCTTGGTGTTCGTGTAGCCATACAATTCCTTGCCCGTGCATTGTCAAGTAGGACTAGGCTCTCTACATAGTAACAAATCATGCCATTACAATCCCGTCGCTCCATTTCGTGGCCATCCTGAGAAGAAAAATCCCCACCCTCAGCTGCATTTCCAAGAGTGGTCTCAATTTTGAGGCTCTTTGGATCAACAGAAACTATTGCCCCGCTACACAGTTGCAGTATCAACTTTTCGGTGCTACTGAACCTCAGTGTCCCGCATATTCTTGGTACTTCATTGCCTATAGTACTCACCTTCTTCCAAGACTTAGCCACACCATATTCTTTCATCATCCACACTTGATATTTACGAGGATGAGATGCAAGATTGATTCATATTCTAGTTCATCAGGTTCATCAATATTGATTCCATATTCCAGTGCAGGTCCATGATTGATTCCATATTCTAGTACAGGTCCGGCAAGAACAATGGTTGAATCCTTGTGTGTCGAAATAGACAGGTCTACAAGCTGTATCCTCGCATCACAAAAACAATCAGGCAACTCCATTTCAGAGATAACCTCATCACTTATGTCAAATGACAAAATCACTCTCCTACACCCCATACAAAAAGCACGAATAGCAATCCAATGGGCGATCCCACAAACATAGGCAGGAGAATGATACTGATGAGTACTGGCATAATATAATGATGTTTCCTGCTTTTTAATTGCCCAGGAATCCTTATTAAGTGAGTAAACATCCAACCTCATTGCTCTCTCTTCACACGACATGCTAAACAACTTGTAGTCATTGGTTGGGGAATCATAACCAAACCCTATAAAGCTTGTCCCCTTAACCATCGGCTGGGACAATTTTGGAAGCACGCATTTTTGGATGGAGGGGTTCCAAAGAACGAAGTCCATTCCCGTACTTGTCAAATTAGATGCAAGACAAACCAGGCCATTGCAAGAACCTACGAAGTTGAACCGTGTACCAAAAGCGTACCGGAACGGGTAATGGAATCGGCTGTACTCTTCAAAGCCGCAGTTTTCAAGATGAAGAGTGTAATCCTCTCTCGGGTAGGAGCATTGGCGAAGGAGGAGAAGGGGTTGGTGCTTGGTTAAAGCGATGGATCCTTGGAGTTGCTTGGCCATGAAGCTAGGGTTTTGTATGAGATTGTTCCAGGATTTGCATACAATTCTAAATCGCAGAAGGGATTTTGGTGGGAGTTTAAGAAGTATATCTAGTATCAGTTCTTCCAGAAGATCATTGGCTCTGATTCATATAGTAACAAGGAAAAAAAACGATTAAACATATATATATATATATATAGTAAGAATTACAGAAACAAAAAACGTCAGGGTTACTATTGTTACCTGTTCATTCTTCTCTTCGTAGGAGGAGAGCGAATGGTACTTGATTCTGTTGACTGCATGCTTTCAGCTTCCACGCAATCCATGTTTCATCACCTGGCCAATAACCTGAAAAGTACCGTTAAATAATCGATTATCTATATCACAGGTTCGATTTTACCTTCTTCCTCCCAAACTAGCTAGTATTCATATTTATAAGATGGTTTGGCTAATTAAAATCTAGAAACTGAAAAGAAACAAGAACAAAAAGTGCATGAACAACGGCGAGTAAACTGCAATCAGCAAAATTCGGTACAGTACAGATATATATGCCTACCCTAAGGATGATTGCCGTTTCCCAGGCTTATTAACGGAGTTCCACCCTTACTATGTATAAAGGTATAAATCTTTGTTTTACCGTAATTAATTACATACATATACTTGGAATATTCGTTAGGCCTAGTTTGCCTTCTTGTTAAACAAGTTAACCCTGAGACTCTAGAAATTACAAGAGTAAATAGTTTTTTTTGTCCCTCCACTTTATCAATTTCGCATTTATTGTCCCTCTTCGTTTTTTTTCACTCATGTCGTCCCTCAACTCTTGATTTACCGGGTCACGTGGTCCTTTTTACCTGCAGCAGCAGGTTGATAGCTATGGAGCTGACAAGTGGCAGTGGGACCCACACACAACTTATTTATTTAATTATTTTTTCTTTAATCAAATTTTATTTTTAAATCCTTTGAAATAAATAAATCTTAATTTCCCTCATTATATACTGGTATCCTCTACTGTTTTTTTTAATTTATAGGTTAGAATTAGATATGCTCTCTCATTGTTTTTTTTAATTCTAATTTTGGTTAATTTTGTTCAATTTCGTTAAGCGGAATATTATAGAGGGAATAGGTGAGATGATGATCATATTTAATTTTTTTCTCAATGCATATTTAGAAATTAATATTTATTTTCTAAAAAAATTAATTTAAATAAAGATTTTTAAGGCTTAAATTTTTTGAAAAATATAAAAAGGATAAAAACAATAAAAAAATGCATATCATGGGCCCCACTGCCACGTGTCAGCTCCACAGCTACTAACCTGCTGCAGCAGGTAAAAAGGACCACCTGACCCGGTAAATCAAGAGTTGAGGGACGAAATGAATGAAAAAAAAACGAAGAGGAACAATAGATGTGAAATCGATAAAGCAGAGGGACATAAAAAACTATTTACTCGAAATTACAATATGTGCGGACAAAAATAAAAACAGTGACGCCTTTAATTAGCATGTTAATTGGACCTTGCTTGGATCTGCTAGGGTGGGGAGAAGCGCGGCTGGCCCTCCCTAAAATTTAGAAAATGATCAAGAGTAAGATTGTTAAAAAACTTGAACGCTAATCTGTAAATGCACAGATAGTTGTAGCAAACAAGGTCGTCCTCTAGGACCAGGTTAAATACAAATCGCTTAATCAGTTGTGATCGTCTAGGCAAATAAAGATTGGATTTGAGTAGGAAAATAAATAACTGAAATAATAATAAAAGATGAGTTCTCAATATTCAAAAGATGTCTAGGACTTTGGGGGCTCACTTGCCTATTCTTGATGCTTCACTTAAAAACCATGCACAGATAGATCATGCAGTGCTGTGCATAAGCAGGCTATGCAACTATAAATTGACCTAACTCCTGAATTTCCTAAGTTCATTGAAAGATGAGTTAATTCAGAATAAATAACCCACTCTCGTGGCGAGACTTAAACCCTACTTAGCTATCTCAACTTCGTGTTCACTAGCGAAGAAATAACTATGGCATTAATGCACAGTCAACTTAAGCAAAATATTCTTCACTAGAAGGTCTTCCTTCCTCAAGGAAAGTTCCTAGTATTCAACCAATGCAATTCTAGTAGTCAATTGACGCTGTCACTTAACAATTTTCTACCTAGATTTATACTATCTAATGGCTAGTTAAATAGCATAGTTAAGTGCCCTAGGAATGAATCAATGAACAATAGGCAATTGGTAAACTAAATGCAATTTATTAAAATATGTGCATCAAAGAATAGACAAGCTACCTCCCCTAATTCCTAGACTTAAAAGATTTAGTTCAACATGGCAAGAGAGAAGAAAATACTCATGAATTTCACTGCAAGCATTCGAACAAGAAGTTACAAGAATAAAACTTGAAGACAAACTTGAAGTAAGCTCCTAGCTTGAATTTTTCACCTCTTCCTTGAAGAACAGATGAAGAGCTTCTCTTGAATTCGAGAGAGAATGAAAGAATGAGAGAATGAGAGAGTGTGACTGTGTCCTGAAACACTCGTGTCCCAATTTTACAAATAAAATACTTAATCAAAAGGAATTTACCATGCCCCTGAAACCCGGGACACTAAATCCATTACCAGAAAATTATCTGAAAATCTTAATAAAGCGAGATGTCATAAAGAACAAGAGAAAACCGGCTTAACAAGCCATAAGTCAACTCAGCATCCAGCTGAAACATCATCAGGTATCAAATCCCGGCAACCCGCCGATAAAGTAATCAAAATCAATAATGACATCTCAACAAAATCCAATACAGTGGAAGACAAGGATAAAATAAAAACAAAAGAAGAATATGATATGCAAGTCGGCTCTATGGATCCAACCGGGAGAAGAAGCAAAGCTACCTGCTGGGATAACCACGTCCGTACTCCGGAAAGGAAGAGAGAGACTGCACGCTAACTAAGAGTCTAAAAAACAACGGTGGCGATTATGTGAGTCGCCTACTCAGTGAGCAGTATAAATCTAGTTATGTAGGTGTGCAAAGCAAGTTCGAAAGGAAAGCAGAGAAGCAAACACAAGTAAGCAAACACACAATAACCGGTACTAACATGCCAACAGCATATAAGCAATCAATTTATGGTTTACATCTATTTGTGTGTTAAGTTTTATTATTATATTTATTATTCAGGGCCCCCTACTGTATGCGTCGAGTTCGGTCCCGTCTCATGAGACAACCAGGGCGAAAGCCCAATATAACCAGGCATATAGCCCAAATATCACCATAGAGAGAGAGAGACAGAGAGAAAGAGGGAGGTAGAAAGGGAGAGGTAGAAGGAGGGAGGTAGAAACCGGTCATCACAGACCCATATGCTAAACCGCATATACCATGCTATCCCGCATGCAAACCCGAGGGGTGTCGCTTCCCGCTCGAACCAACCGGTCATCAGCACACAGTAGAATATCTTTTATAGTACATCCTTCTTATTCATACTCAAAAGTTTATGTGTGCCAAAAGTTATGGTTTAACAGGGTTGTGTGAATTATCAACTTAAACAAGCATCCGGGTTTCCAACCCACAGTACATCACACAGATCACCCAAACCACACCACATGTTATATTCATTAGCAATTTAAAGTCATGCTCATCTGGTAAATAGTAACACATAGGCACACAATACAGATCATGGCATGTTAGCAAACAAGGCATGCAACTCAACAAACCAATCTAACAAGCACATGCATACAAACATAAAAAGACTTATAAAGTCACCTCAACGACGATTATCCTATGGAGCTTTCCCCAAGACAGATCCTCCAGCTCCTGAAGTATTACCCGTGCCTGAATACCGGCACACACAATAATTACAAAACAATTATAACAAACCGTGCATGCATTATACTTATATGCTCAACTAAGTAAAACCTGTCCCAAACTACCCGGTTATGCAATTTCAGGGTCTAAGCCCAAAAGGGTATATCTCCTCACAAAAACTCCAAAAGACAAGGATCTAGGGTTAACTAGGCTTAAGCCCATCTGAATTCAAAATAACCTCTCGGGCCTAAAGCCCACTTCTACAAGTCTGTAATTATCCCAATTTATGAATTTGGGCTTAGAGCCCATTCCTTAATGTCCATAACGAGTTCCCGGGCCTAAAGCCCATCTAAGTCCAAAACTGAATCTCGGGCCTAAAGCCCATTAAAAAGTTGGGCTTAAAGCCCGTTAACCAAGTCCAAAGGTTATCCAATTAAGTCATTAGGCCTCAAGCCCATATCTTAAGGTCTATCAAAGTCCCAAGGTCTTTAAAGTCAGTTAGTTGGGCCTAGGCCCAGTTCTTCCTAAATACCGTTCTAAGGCCATTCCCGAGCCCAAATGTTCCCGGCCTATGGTTCTACCCGTGTTGGTAAATTTCTGGCCACACACTCTCACAGCCCCACACATGGTTTCACTAAAACTCGATATTCCCGATACATGAAAGTACTTGTTTAATTATACATGCCATGAATGAGATTAAAACGTAACAAAGAAGATACCCTCAAGCCGGAAATATTCTGGCTTGTCGGAACAAAACCCGAACCCTCGCCCAAAAAGTCCTGAGCCTCGCCGGATTCAGGTCAACCTCGCTGGAATTCACCCAAACTGCCAGAAACAACCCAACAACAACAAACCAACTCGGATTCAACACAACACCAGCAACCAATTACACGAGGAAACTAAAACGAAAAAGAGAAAAGCCGGAATTGCTTATCGGAAAGGCACTGCCCAAACCGCCCGGATCCGTTGGACAACCCCACACCGTGCCTGTCCAAAGACCCGACTCCCTGCTCGGAACAGCACCTGCAGCCACAAACCCCGTCGAACCACCGCGGACCCGACCCCGAACACCAACAAACACGCGCACACGCTGCCAATTCCACCCTGCACACCACCATCCAGGAACCACCACGCGACAGCCACCATCGCCAGCCATCAAGGAACACAACACATGACAGCCACCATCACCGGCAGTAAGCAACCCACCACACACAAACAACCGACACGACCGCCACCCAAAACAAACCCAAATCGGGTTAATCCACCAAATCGAGAGTAACAACCACGAACAACAAAAAGAAAAGAAATAGAGGAAGAGAGGAAGGGGGTCGGAGGCTTACCTGATAAAGGCGACGGCGGCGGCAACTCGAGCTTGGTCTCGGTTCCTCTGCAACCCGTGGTGGTCGTGGTCGCGGCGTAGAGGAGAGGAAGTGAATAAGAAGAGGCGGCGTGAAAGGACGGAAGGGAAGAGAGGAGGAAACGGAAGGCAGCCAAGGGAGAGAGAGAGAGAGAGAGGGGGAGGTGAGGGTGAGGCGCCGTCGGGGTGAGAAGAGAAGGAAGAAAGAAAGGTGGAGAGAAAAGAAAAGAAAGGAAGGGAAGGGGGGTTAGGGTTGGCCGGCCTGGTCCAAAACGACGTCGTTTTGCACTATGGCGCGGTCAACTCGCCCTTGGTCAGTCAACGCCCGCTAGGATTTAGGGTTTTGTTGTTTTTTTTTCCTTTTCCTTTAACCCAAAACGGCGTAGTTTCATCTAAAACTACGGTAAACCCCGTGTTTCATCCCGAAATACGTTTTATCTCCAACGAAAGCCAAACCCGACATACTAACGACATAATACCGATATAGCCAAGGTAAAATAATTTATTTCCTAGTCCAAAAATCCGGAAATTCCTCAAGGGCAAAATTGGAATAAAAATTTCGAAAATTCCAAAAAATAAAATTATGGAAAACCGGGGCATTACATGTCCTTTCCTCCTAGAATGCTCAAGTATTTATAGGTGTCCTTTCCTCCTAGAATGCCCAAGTATTTATAGGCTCCAGGAAAGGATAGTTAGGATTTCTCTCCATTTAAATTCAAAAACTAGGATCTAATCTACTTAAATTCAAAAACAGCATTTTGAATTTAATTACATAGATAAATATCAAATAAATCATCCTATTTTGAATTCAAACAATATCTTCAAAATATTCTGAAAGATAATCTTGGATAATGGGATTTTGAACTTCTGCACAGTTGAAAAAACTCCTCACAGACAGGTTGTGCAAGTGAAGATAAATCCTCACATTATCTTCTAATCCATCCAAGATAATTGATCAGCTTATCTTTTTCTTCCAAAATCTATCCATATCCTTCAAATTCTTTCAAATTCATCCTGTAATCATAAAAAACTAAAGAAAGTGATTATTAAATCAAAAATAAATAAAAAGCTAATTAAATTAATAACAAACTAATAAATCAAAGCCCAATATTATTGAATTAATGGGCCAAAACATGTGTATAAATCACACATCAACACCCCCAAACTTGAATTTTTGCTTGTCCCTAAGCAAAATCAGTGAAAATTAAGGACAAGAGTGAAAAATCACACTTCTTAAATCAGCTGAAATTGAAAATAGTAATGCACATGATCGCCGTATAAGTTATAAAAGGGGTGCCAACCCAACCTATTACTCAATTCAATACCAAAAACATGTTAGTCACAAATAAAATAATGCATAACTAGATAGATCAAATTGTGCCTACTAACACTTGTATAAATTATTTTGATGCCAAAAAGAAAATAAAACCTCATAAGCAGAATTACTTTTCCAATCTCCACTAATAAATAGGACACACTTTCAAATTGGATCAAAAGGACTTGTGCATGGTTGTAATGGGGCTAGGTTAGGGCTAAAAAGAAAAAGGAATAAAAGGATAAACAAAAATGTTACTCAAGAAAATCCATCATGTCAGTCAAGAAAATCCATCATATCAGTCAAAAAGCAGATAAAATTCTTCATGGATTGGCTCAAACTGCAATAGGAGGTTATGCTCTGATAAGTGGATGTGGGAGGCATAGGGAAGTTATGCTGAGAATTCTGTTGTTGTTTTTTTTTTTTTTGAAAACCCTTTTTATAGGTGGGATTCCTTTTTTGAGTTGTGATTTGTTCATTTCTTTTTTTTTTTTAGCAAAACTCCCCACTGCCTTGATCTTCATTCTTCCATCCTATAGCACAATCGACAGATAAATGTACAAGCACGTTGTGCTAAGCATGTTGTGAGCCGATCGCTAGAATTCCTTCAAAAACATGACTGAACAAGAAGATAAATTTCCTTAAAGTGACAAAAAAAGTTAGTTTAAAAAGAAATATTGACTATCGTGAAAAGGCACAAAAGGTGGTGACAATGGAAAAATAAAACTAAAGGTTAGGGTGTGTGTATGGGAAATGATTTAAGGTAAAAGAATAAAAATGCCTTTATCATGTCCGTTCATCAAGTGTCCTATGCTAAATTTCGCCTTAATAGGTCCTTTGAATCGTTCTAAGAATAAGAAACAGCGTCAAAGAGTTAGAAAAACATAGATGTTGGTCGATATAATTAGTCATATGGTTAGGCCTTATTAAGTCTGTTTCCAACATATTTATGGCAATAAACGAGAAACAAATTAAGTTGGCACAATTAAATTTTGAAAAATGGCATATCCTGATGCATCAATATTCCGATTGTCAGCAAAATTCAAGAAGTGAGAAACTAAAAACCAAAAACTAAATTTTGGGCTGCTAATTATTTGAAATAAAAGAAAATAAAAAAGAAAAAGTAAAATGAAAAATTGAACCAAAAATAATCAAAAAGCATGCAAAAAGGAAAACGAAAGAGGCAAGAAAGAGGATGAACATGCACCCCCAAACTTATTTTGGACAGTGTCCTCACTGACCAAGAACCTACGAAATGAAAGCATAAAAATAAGATACGAAGAACCTGTTTGTGCCTACACAGTCTGGATGTGTACTGCAAACTTCAGCAGGAATACTGCGGGTATTGCCTTCAACTTGCGTGTAGAACATACAAACAGGAAATATGGGTTGCCTCCCACATAACGCTTCTTTTACATCTTATAGTTGGACCCCACATTGGCCATCCTAGTGTGGATCAAGGAGAGGCTGCAGATTTTGCATAGATTTTGAAGCTTTGAAATTCTTTCTTTTGCCTTCAATGATAGGAGATAAGACTTCCAATTGAAGGGCATAGGCAGCTTTTGCAACTTCTCGATCCTTTGCGGTTCTAGTACTGGTTGTGCATGCCAAAATGGGATCCATAGGGTCTTTCTGCGAAGAAGATTGTTTTCATGCTTTGTCAATCACATCAAGACAATAGCACGAATAACCTGAAAAGTCATTTTTCTCTGCTTGTAAAATGTCAAAGCTGACTATTTCAGTTCCAATCTTGAAGGTTAACTTCCCATTTTGAACATCAATTACTGCTCCTGCAGTTGCCAAAAATGGACGTCCTAAAATAATCTGCGTTTTAGTATGTTCTTTCGCATCAAGGACAACAAAGTCCACCGGAATTAAGAACTTTCCAACCTGCATGGGGACATCTTCAAGGATACCAACAGGAAGTTTGATCGGACGATCTACTAGCTGCAGTGAGATCGAAGTTGACTTTATATCCCCATATTCAGCTTCTTAACTATGGATAGTGGAATGACACTAACACTTGCTCCCAAATCACATAACGCCCTTTTGATGCTATTCTTGCAGATGTTACACGGAATAGAGAAACTCACAGGATCTTCTAACTTTGGAATGTGCTTATTTTGGATAATAGCATTACATTCCTCAGTTAATGCTACTGTTCCAATTTCCTCTAGATTTCTCTTCCTTGAAAAGATCTCTTTCAAGAATTTGGCATAAGCTGGCATTTCAGAAAGGACTTCTGTGAATGGAATATTCACATATAACTTCTTAAGCACCTCTAGAAATTTGCTAAATTATTGATCATGTTTGGCTTTCTTCAATCTTCTAGTAAAAGGAATAGGGAGAACATATGGCTTCACCTCTTCTTCTTTCTTCGGTTGTGCTTCTTCAGAGTCCTTCTCTTGCTCAGTCTGGTTGTGTTCTCCTTTTTTTCTTCTTGCACAGGTTTCTTGTGCCTATTCGGTGTAATCATCTCATAATGATTTCCACTGCGTAAGGTTATTGCGTAGCATTGCTTCTTCGGGTTTACTTTAGTATGCCAAGACAACTTGTTCTTGCTCCCAGCCAGTTTCATCTTCAGTTGGCTAATCTCAGAGGTTAGATTAGTTATTAGCTCTATTTTTCTTTGCTGGAACTCTAATTTTAGGCTTTGAGCTTCCATCTGTTGGGGCTGACTTTCCATAAATGAATACATAAATGTTTGAAAGTTATTTCTTTGAGGTTGCGGAGCTGATTGTTGAGATTGAGGGTTATGGCCTCTTGGAAGACACCCTGGAGGTCCTCTACTACTGCTTTGCTGACCACCCTAGGTACTTCGATTCTGGTTGGGGCATGTAGAGTTTGCATGAGCAGCCCCACAGTTTTCACATGGTATCTGGCCTACTTTTCCTCCTAGGCTGTGCAAAATATAATCCATCTTTGAGCTCTGCATGTTCACAGCTTCTACCTCGAAAACTTCAACGGCCTTCTTCGCAGGTAGTCTTTCAACTGGCCATTGGAAAGTGTTAGTCGACATTCGGTCTAAAAGCTCAAAAGCTTCTTCAATCGGCATTGTCAATAATGCTCCCCTTGCTGCAGCATATATGGTTCCCCTGATTGACTCACTTATGTTTGCGTAGAATGTTTCCAGCACCATCTAGTCTGGCAGACCATGATGTGGGCACCTTCGAAACAGGTCCTTGTACCATTCCCATCCATCATATAGAGATTCACTTCCTTCTAAGCAAAGGTTAAAATCTCATTTCTGAGTTTAATCGCCTTGTTCGGTGGGAAGAATTTTGATAAAAAGGCTTGTGACAAGGTGTCCCATGTCTGGAAAGTTCCAGCTGGAGGAGAATTCAGCCATGCCTTTACTTTGTCTCTGAGGGAGAATGGAAATAAACGAAGGCAGATGGCATTAGTGGTCACTCCATTTTTCTTCAAAGTATCATAGATTTCTAAGAAACTTTGAAGATGTGTGTTGGGATCATCCAAGGCTGATCCGCTAAACTACGATCCTTGCACCATACTGATTAGTGCAGGTTTGAGCTCAAAGTTGTTCGCTTGAATAGTTGGGCGAACAATACTTGGTTGCAAAATCTCAGGCCTTGGAATGATAAAGTCTCGCAGTTGCGGCCTTAGATTCGCTACGTTGGCAGAAGGATCAATTTGCCCATCCACCCTAACACTAGGTGGAATTCCATCGACCCTAGCACCAGGTGGTAGGTTACTGTTCCTCTTAGTGTTGTCTCCCATATCTTCTTCTGATGAGTCTGTTTCTTCTTCTTAAGCTCTCTTCTCCAGGCGTAATTTTCGGAGAAGCTTGCACGTCTTCTTGATTTCAGGATCCAGTGGTAAAGGTGGCCCCTTACTTCTTATCCTGATCATACACCTGCTAGAGCACTGTGGAAAAGAAACAAAAAGAAAATGTAAATAGTAACCGGCCTAGATCGACCTAATTACTAAGACAATTAATATTAACGTCTGTCCCCGGCAACGGCGCCAAAAACTTGAACGCTAATCTGCAAGTGCACAGATAGTTATAGTAAACAAGGTCATCCTCTGGGACCAGGTTAAGTACTAATCACTTAATAACTTGTGATCGTCTAGGAAAAAAAAGATTGGATTTGAGTAGGAAAATAAATAACTGAAATAATAATAAAAGATGAGTTCTCAATATTCAGAAAATGTCTAGGACTTTGGGGGCTCACTTGCCTACTCTTGATGCTTCACTTATAAACCATACACAGATAGATCATGTAGTGTTGTGCATAAGCAGGCTATGCAATTATAAATTGACCTAACTCCTGAATTTCCTAAGTTCATTGAAAGAAGAGTTGAATAATAGAATAAATAACCCACTCTCATTGCGAGACTTAAACACTACTTAGCTATCTCAACCTTGTGTTCACCAGCGAAGAAATAACTAAGGCATTAATGCACAGTCTGTTAGTGTAATATGCCCAAAAGCCAATCAATGGATGATTGTACATAGTCATGTAAATACATTAAGGTTATTCTAATAACTATGTTTATAAGATAAACGCTTGCAAATATTTATAACCCTAGAATATTTTATATTCTTAAATGTCCCTAGTCGATTATTATTATAGATGGGTTGTAATAATAAATTAAGACTAGCGTATGTTGATGTAAGTTTCCTAGAAGCTATTACGACATTCATAATGAGCTAGACATGCAGCGGAAGCTAGGAAACTAAACCAAGAACCACATGTGAAGCATATAAACCGCATAACAAAATTTCGTACCTTGTTCGGTTGAGGTCTTTCACCCAACTGCTGGAACAAATCATCTAGACCAAGACGAAGCTGGAACGAATCAGTTAGAG
>JAKUCV010000643.1:0-25466 GCA_028386065.3 Turnera subulata
AATTAAAATCAAAACAAATCTACTCTTCTCCTCCTCATCAATCACCATAACACCAAGAAAATTAAAAAAAATAATAATAATTTGTGAATTACAAACTTAATTACTCCACAAGACAACCCGAATCTTGCCATACTCCACCCTCAATACTGCAAATCCGAGTCCTGCCACCAATAGTCCGGTAAAAATAAATCCGGTCAACCATCAACGATGTCCTGAGCATCAACAAATCTAGTCCGTTATTCTCCAGTGTGACTCCCCCATGCTTAGATCATACGCCATTATTGTATCCTAAATCTTTCAGTTTGCAACCTTTGGGTACTACTACGGTAACACCTCCTGATTGTTTGTATATATAGACTATTCAAAATAACCGACCTTTAACATCACCGACCTTTTTTAAGCCTTTCCTTCTTCCAATCGGATTCCCCTCCTTTTGAACCTTTATTTTTTTTTTCTATTCTTTCCTTCTTCCAATCGGATTCCCTTTCTTTTTAACCCTTTTTTTTTCTAGTTGGAGCTACTACAAATACTAGCAGCAAACAAAAATTTACATTTTACACCCTGTATTTTTTGTCAAACTAGGATCACCCACCTAAATTTATTTCTCTTATTTTATTATAAAAAAATATTTATATAAAATATAAAAAGGTTTCTTTGCCACCTTTTTTGGTTATTTTTTTATTTATTGAGAAAGAATGAAAAAGAAAATATTTATACATATAAAAAAAGGTTTCTTTGCCACTTTTTTTTTGTAAAATTTCTTTTTAAATTTTTTATAAAGAATAAAAAAAATTATATAAAGAAAAAAGAAGAAATTTTCTTTTGCCACGATTACTCGTGACCGGAATGTTTATTCCTTTCACTTAATAATCAATCGTAATCCTTTTAAAAAAATTTTGGAAAATAAAAAAATAAGAAAGAAGATAAGATAAACATTGACTATTTAATTTTTTTTTCAAACACAAGAAAAATTAAAATATTTATACGGTATGAAAAGAAAAAGGAGAAGAAGAAGAGATCAAATGAGAACTTTGACCTCTTTATCTATTTGATAATTTTTAAAATATTTTATTTTTTTCTCTTTTTCCTCCTCCTCCCCCTTGTAACCTCCCTCAGGATTACGTTTCTTCTCACAAAATAGCACGCCAATAATAATCTAAATTAAAATCAAAACAAATCTACTCTTCTACTCCTCATCAATCGCCATAACACCAGGAAAATAAAAAAAAATTGTGAATTACAAACTTGATTACTCCACGGGACAACCCGAATCTAGCCATACTTCACCCTGAGTACTGCAAATCTGAGTCCTGCCACTAACAGTCCAGCAAAAACAAATCCGGTCAGCCATCAGCAATGTCCCGAGCATCAACAAATCCAGTCCGGCGAAAACAAATCCGGTCAACGTAGAGAAGAGAGGAAAAGAACGCAAGCAGAGAAGTGTGGGCATTTGCTGGAATTTTTTGGGGGGGAGGAGGAGGGAGGCAGTGGAAGGACGAGGAGGATGGGGAAGAGGCGTTGCGGGTGTGGAAGTGTAATTATTTTTTTGGTTTTCAATTTTTGCCTTTTTCTCTTGTCCTTTCTATCTCACAAATCTTTTTTAGAGAGAGTTTGAAACGCCCCGATCCGTATTTACCGTTATACACAGTAACACATGGGACCACATACTATTACAATACTGACAATAGTAATTATCACAACCAACAGCATTAATACAATAAAAGTACATAATACATCAACAGTACTTGTCCCGGCACGAGAACATTATTACAACAAGCAACCGATTCAAGATTTAAAATGCAAGCAGCGGAAGTCTTAATACAACACAGCAACAGACAACAGTATAAACATGATGCAACGCAGGATGGATTCGGGCCTGGCAGAGGGTGCGCCACAGCTTGCCTCGAACGTACCTGAGCTACGCACAATCAAACTACGCGACCAGGTCACGCAGGCGAGGGGTGAGTCCGAAGTGCTCACCGGGTAAAATCCATAAGCAAATATACATATACAACATCCGTAAATAATCCAAGTCACATCAACAGCAATTACCTAAGGTTCATACGAACCCTAAATAACACATTCTGTGATTCTAGACACGTTATACCAATTTTATTATCAGGGCCCCTATCACTAGTTAAATGATGGCCGTCGCCTGGTAGTCAAGCTAGCTAGCCCGTGGACCCCGCCCTGGTACCTTCACATATAACTGGCACAAACAGGGAGCAGACCCCAAGCACACTCTCCCCCAACGCCTAAAATAAAAACTGGTACAGACAGGGAGCAGACCCCAAGCACACTCTCCCCCAGCACCATAAAAATAAGACTACCATCTGGCTATTTCAACATTTAACTGTGATTTACTAGATGTCTAAGTGTGACCAGTTTTATTATTCCTTGTTACTTAATTCCTATTATCCTCCATTATTTCATTATCCCGAGCAGGCTCACAGCCTCTTCGCTCGTCTGGATAATACAAGCTTATTCAACTAGTACCCTCGGTACTCTACTCTCACAATTTTCACAGTCAACAACCACAATAATAACCTATTAAAACCAACATTCCTACTATTACTAATAACATCAACAGTAGCATCAATTCAACAACATCAACAGCAATAAATTCCAATTAAATTCATCTCACAACAACTATTCACAGCCACAAAGAATTATTCAAGCATATAACACAACAATAAATAGACAGCAACTTGGTACTACGGGCAGTATATAAACATTTACTTATCCTCACCTTAGCCGATTTTCTATTCCTGATAGTCCTCAAAGTGTTCCGGCTCAGGCTCCTCAGGGTACTGCTCGTTATCAATTCCTATATCAAACAACAATTTATGCACATATAAGATGATATGCAAATGCTCGACTATTACTGTAAGCCGTAAAAATAATTACTGGACCTACTCGGTACTTCCCCGGGTTATTCCCATTATCGTCATAATTCACCATTTAATTACATAGGCCAGAAATATTTTACCATAATTATATCCGGTTATTATTCCGGTACGTATTTACTTTGATAATACCCTTTCCATTTTTTTTTGTTTTCTTTGAGTATGTACTTTCCAAAATTATTATTATTTACCATATATATATTTCAAAGTAATTATTTTCCATTTAATATCCATATATTTTTCAAATTATTCCAATATACCAATATAATTATTTATTTTATTTTTATTGTTTTTTTCCTTCCTTCCAGAATTTATTTTCCCTTTTTTTTACTGGACTGGGCCCGTGAATAGTGCCAGCCAGGCCTGCACAGCACCAGGCCCAGACCTCTAGCTGAGGCCCAGGCGCAGGCCTGCATGGTCAGGCCCAACTGATCAAGAGCCCAATCCCAACATCCCCAGCCCATCCACATGCGGGTCAACCCGACCCGAGGTCGCAACCCGGTGCGTGTGGCGGGTCGTCTTCCTCACCCGGGTTGCTCACCTTGAGCAGGAGGCGGCGGCGCGGTGGTGGACGTGACACGGCGAGGCAGAAGCGCGGAGCGACGTGTGGTGGGTGCGATGTGTCGAGGAGACGCGGCAGGAGAGGGAAGCCGACGGCGAGGAAGGAGAACGCGGGGAAGGGATGGCGTCGGTGGATCTGCAGCGAGGGAGGGAAGGAACCCGTGGAGTACGGCGGCGACAAACAGCAGCAGGATGGTGGAGAGGATGACGCAACGTCGATGGCGGCTCGGTCGCTTTGGATAGTGGCCGGGGTTGTGTGGAGGCACCACTGGAGGCGGCAGCTTAGTGGTGGAGGCGGCCGGTCGTGGAGAAAAAGAAGATAGTGGTGGCGAGCGGCAGCAGCCCCCTTCCCTTTTTCTTTTCTTTTTTTCGTTTCTTTTCTTTTTCTGTTTTCTTTTATTTTCCTTACTTTTCTCTTCTTTTTTTTCTGGTTGGTTTAGTGTCTGGTGTTGTGTGGTTTTGCAGGTACAAGGGGATGGGTTGCAGGCAGTGAGGTTTTTTGCAGGGTGAGGATGAAGAAAACTGGGTGGTTGTGTGTTTGCAGAGATGGTACGAGCAAGAATAAAACGTGCAGGGTCACAAGCTTCACAGGATGCAGCTCACGGGCACACAGGAGAAGGCGGCTGCATAATTTTCAATTATGCAGTCGTGTCCCGTCCGGACCAGAAAATATCTATTATACCCCCTTGACTTTATTTCTGGCCCGATAATTCGAGGTTAAACCTGACTTTCCTCAAGATTTCTGGACCCGAAAAATCCCGACTTTGGTCCGTAAAATCCGCAGAAAAATCCCGAGCGTGTGACAGAGCTCGGTTTCAGAATCTGATGCATAATTTACCCTGAAATAATTACCCAAGATTATTTTACATGGTAAATTACTGTACAAAGCGTTTTTACAGCCCCGGTAAAACGTAAATTTTTACTCGGGCTGTTACAGTCTACCCCCCTTAAAAGAATTTCGTCCCCGAAATTCACTCCGAACCGGTGAAGAGATGCGGATACTGGTACCGCATATGCTCCTCGACTTCCCATGTTGACTCGTTCGCAGAATGCTTACTCCACTTGACCTTAACCATAGGAATGGTACGGTTCCGTAACTGCCGTACTTCTCGAGCAAGAATATGTTCCGGCACTTCTGTGTAGGTAAGATCTTCTGCCACTTCAACATCCACTGGGGCCACAATATGACTAGGGTCTGATCGGTATCTCCTCAGCATAGAGACATGAAACACATCATGAATGCGTGATAGCTCATCAGGCAAAGACAACCTGTAAGCTAGTGGTCCAATTCTCTCCACAATCTCATATGGCCCGATATACCTTGGACTCAGCTTTCCTCTCTTGCCGAACCTGATCACTCCCTTCCAAGGTGCAACTCTGAGAAAAACCTTTTCACTAACATTATACTCCATCTCACGTCAGTGTTTGTCGGCATAGCTCTTCTGACGATCCTGAGCAGCTATCATGCACTGTCTCACCGTCTGGATCTTGTCTACTGTCTGCTGGACTAACTCTGGTCCAACGATCAATCTCATGCCTTCTTCATCCCAACATACCGGACTTCTACACTTCCTTCCATAGAGTTCCTCAAAAGGTGGTATACCAATGCTGGAATGGTAGCTGTTGTTATAAGCAAACTCTGCTAAGGGCAGATACTTATCCCAACTCCCACTGAAGTTAAGTGCACAAGCTCTAAGCATGTCCTCTAGTGTCTGTATGGTCCTCTCAGATTGTCCATCTGTCTGAGGATGAAAAGCAGTGCTGAAGCTCAACTTGGTTCCCAAAGCAGCTTGTAAGCTCTTCCAGAAACGTGAGGTGAATTTGGGATCTATGTCTAAGACTATGGACCTTGGAATCCCATGTAGCCTCACAATCTCAGCAACATACTTACCCGCCAATGTGTCCATGGTATCAGTCTGGCGGATAGGGAGGAAATGAGCCGATTTTGTTAATCGGTCAACGATGACCCAAATAGCATCATGCTGCCTCCGAGTCATCGGCAAACCAATCACAAAATCCATAGTGATCATCTCCCACTTCCACTCCGGTATTGTCAACGATCTCATCTTGCCTTCCGGAGCCTGATGTTCGGCTTTTACCTGCTGGCAAGTAATGCATCTAGCGACATACTCAGCTACATCCTTCTTCATCCGAGGCCACCAGAAATGGCTCTTCAGGTTCTGATACATCTTGGTGCTTCCAGGATGCATCGCATATGGCGTCATATGACCTTCGTCCAGGATTTGACTACGCAGGTTACTGACATTGGGTACACATACCCGTTTCCCAATCATCAGTGCTTCATCATCAGCTATGCGAAACTTGTCCTCTTTTCCACTCCTTACTCCTTCCTTCAGCTTGACCAGGTCGGGATCTCCATCTTGTAACTCTACTATCCATCCTCTTAGGTTATACTTGACGCTTATGTGTGCCAGTAAAGCTCCTGTATCATCCGCTGTCAAGTCAACTCCCAGCTTCCTTAACTCGATAAGTGAAAACATCGAGTAACTAGTGGAGGCATCGTCCGGTTGTCTCCGGCTCAAAGCATCAGCTACCACATTAGCCTTTCCTGGGTGATACTCGATAGTACAGTCATAATCATTAAGTAACTCAACCCAACATCTTTGTCGCAGGTTAAGCTCCTTCTGAGTCACGATGTACTTAAGGCTTTTGTGGTCGGTGAAGATTCGGCACTTCTCTCTAAACAAATAGTGTCTCCAAATCTTCAGAGCCAAAATCACAGCTGCCATCTCGAGATCATGAGTCGGGTAGTTCTTCTCATGAGTCCTTAGCTGTCTAGAGGCATAGGCAATCACTCGTCCTTCTTGCATCAGCACAGCTCCTAAACCAAGTCCTGATGCATCACAAAACAACACATACTCCACTCCTGGCTTGGGTACTGTCAGCACTGGTGCCGTGGTCAGCTTCTTCTTAAGCTCCTCAAAACTCTATTGGCATTCCGGGCTCCAAACAAAAGCTTGTTCTTTCCTCAATAGCTTAGTCATGGGACTGGATAATAAGGAAAAACCTTCTATGAACCTCTGATAATATCCGGCAAGGCCAAAAAACTCCTGACTTCTGACACAAATTGGCAGGATCAACCTTTATTCCATCTCTGCCTACTACATGTCCGAGGAAGGAAACTTCTCCAAGCCAAAATTCACACTTGCTGAATTTGGCATACAACTGCTTCTCCCGTAACCTTTGAAGCACTATCCTCAAATGCTCTTTGTGCTCCTCCTTGCTCTTGGAGTTGATGAGGATATCGTCGATGAAGACCACAACGAACTTATCCAAAAACTCGTTCAAAACCAAGTGCATCAAGCACATGAATACAGCCGGTGCATTGGTCAAACCGAAAGGTACCACAGTGAATTCGTAGTGGCCATACCGTGTGCGAAAAGCTGTCTTCGGTATGTCCTTCTCTGAAATCTTGATCTGGTGGTAGCTCGATCGGAGATCAATCTTTGAAAACACCGTTGATCTTTGAAGCTGATCGAAAAGATCATCAATCCTCGGTAACGGGTACTTGTTCTTGATTGTCACCTTGTTGATCTGGTGATAGTCTACACACATACGCAGACCACCATCATTCTTCTTTACGAACAAGACTGGTGCACCCCATGGTGAGGTACTAGGTCTGATGAAACCTTTCTCCAATAGTTCATCTAGCTGCTTCTTCAACCAATCCATGCCTAGGATTATATCAAATCCACCAAAGCTTGATACTTCGACAACCAATCCATGCCTAGGATTATATCAAATCCTCCCATGTTCATGACAATGAGTCGAGCAGGAAAGGTTTCATTTTCGAACACTAGCGGCACATCCTTACAAACTCTATCTAGCCTCACTATGATGCCTGCGGGTAATCTAACCCTCACCGGTTTTTCTAAGGATATATCTTAACAGTTATGTTGCATAGCATAGGTCTGAGCAATAAGGGAATGTGTAGCTCTAGGATCAATTAATGTGAATGCAACACTACCATGTACTGTAAAGATACCTGCTATAACTTGGGCAGCATCAGGGTCCTCTTCTGCGGTGATGACGAAAGCTCTAGGAACTGCTATGCTCTGGTTAGCTCCAGATTGGGTCCTTGCGGAAGGATTCCCACGACCACGACCTTGTCCTTGTCCTTGTGCTCTAGATCCACCTGGCACACTAGCCACAGAGGCCTGAACTGTTGGTGCCGGTGCAGAGTTACTGACTCTCCCAAGCTTTGGGCATGCATAACAGTAATGTCCCAACTCGTTGCACTCGAAACATCTGACTGCTGATATGGGACGTCGAAAGCGGTTGTCTCCAGAACTAGTCACTCCAGGTCCACTCCATCCTTCAGTCGGAGCTCCGCGGTTGTTAGTCCAACCACGTCCATAGGTCATCTGCTGATACTGTCCACGTCAAGCTACAGGTGCACTAGCGGCAGGTACATATGGCTTCTTGTTCTGACTGGGTGGAATCTGCGGTGCATTCCTCTTCCGGCGATACTCCTGTTGATCACGCCAGGTAACTTCGGACTTCTGAGCATCCCTTACCATGTCCTGATAACCAACAAAAACCTTACATCCCATGATAGCTCGGATGTCAGGAAGCAAACCTCTCCAGAAACGTTGGCATCTGGCTTTGGTAGTTGCTACCAGATCTCCAACATACAGGGACAGGCGGTCAAACTTCTTCTCGTACTCCGTCAGGGTCATACCATCCTGGCACAATTCCAGGAATTCGCGCTGCATGCGCTCTTGAAATTCTTCAGTAATGAACTTGTCCTTGAACATGGCCATGAACTCAGCCCATGGCATCACCACTGGTTTCGGCAGGTCTCTTGTTATAGATTCCCACCAGGTTGCTGCTTCCTCACGGAAATGAGAAGCGGCATAGTTCGTCCACTGGTCAGTTGTGCACTTGATCTTAAGCATGACCTTGGCAATCTGACGTAACCACTCGTCTGGCTCACGAGGGTCGGTCGCTCCTGAGAATGGCTCAGCTCCAAGCTCAGATAGCTTGGTGAAAACAGGGTCCTCGACTGGTCCCCCAGCTGTCTGTCGGTGAAGGATCTGGGTCATCATGTGCATCATCTGCAAGGACATCTGGTATGGCATACTCGGTACCCCATCGTAAACATGTGGCTCTTCCACGTAGGCATGCGGTTGACCGATTGACACTTGGTCCTCTTCCAAGTGCTGTTGGGCGGTATGTTGGTGTCCCTCAGCCGGATCCATCTCGTCCTACCTATATGAAGATTTATGCATGAGTATCATATTTATAACATGTGGAGCAGGATATGCACAAACAATCAAACAACAACCAAGGACCTACAGCCCCCTCCACTACCAAAATGAAACGCCCCGATCCGTATTTACTGTTATACACAGTAACACGTGGGACCACATACTATTACAATACTCACAATAGTAATTATCACAACCAACAACATTAATACAATAAAAGTACATAATACGTCAACAGTACTTGTCTCGGCACGGGAACATTATTACAACAAGCAACCGATTTAAGATTTAAAATGTAAGCAGCGGAAGTCTTAATACAACACAGCAACAGACAACAGTATAAACATGATGCAACGCAAGATGGATCCGGGCCTGGCAGAGGGTGCGCCACAGCTTGCCTCGAACGTACCTGAGCTACGCACAATCAAACTACGCGACCAGGTCACGCAGGCGAGGGGTGAGTCCGAAGTGCTCACCGGGTAAAATCCATAAGCAAATATACATATACAGTATCCATAAATAATCCAAGTTTTATCAACAGCAATTACCTAAGGTTCATACGAACCCTAAATAACACACTCTGTGATTCTAGACGCGCTATACCAATTTTATTATCAAGGCCCCTATCACTAGTTAAATGATGGCCGTCGCCCGGAAGTCAAGCTAGCTAGCCCGTGGACCCCGCCCTGGTACCTCCACGTATAACTGGCACAGACAAGGAGCAGACCCCAAGCACACTCTCCCCCAGCGCCATAAAAATAAGACTACCATCTAGCTATTCCAACATTTAATTGTGATTTACTAGATGTCTACGTGTGACCAGTTTTATTATTCCTAGTTACTTAATTCCTATTATCCTCCATTATCTCATTATCCCGAGCAGGCTCACAGCCTCTCCGCTCGTCTGGATAATACAAGGTTATTCAACTAGTACCCTCGGTACTCTACTCTCACAATTTTCACAGTCAACAACCACAGTAATAACCTATTAATACCAACATTCCTACTATTACCAATAACATCAACAGTAGCATCAATTCAACAACATCAATAGCAATAAATTCCAATTAAATTCATCTCACAACAACTATTCACAGCCACAAAGAATTATTCAAGCATATAACACAACAATAAACAGACAGTAACTTGGTACTACGGGCAGTATATAAACATTTACTTATCCTCACCTTAGCCGATTTTCTATTCCTGATAGTCCTCGAAGTGTTCCGGCTCAGGTTCCTCAGGGTACTGCTTGTTACCAATTCCTATATCAAACAACAATTTATGCACATATAAGATGATAAGCAAATGCTCGACTATTACTGTAAGCCGTAAAAATAATTACTGGACCTACTCGGTACTTCCCCGGGTTATTCCCATTATCGTCATAATTCACCATTTAATTACATAGGCCAGAAATATTTTACCATAATTATATCCGGTTATTATTCCGGTACGTATTTACTTTGATAATACCCTTTCCATTTTTTTTGTTTTCTTTGAGTATGTACTTTCCAAAATTATTATTATTTACCATATATATATATATTCCAAAGTAATTATTTTCCATTTAATATCAATGTATTTTCCAAATTATTCCAATATACCAATATAATTATTTATTTTATTTTTATTGTTTTTTTTCTTTCCTTCCAGAATTTTTTTTCCCTTTTTCGCTTTTTTTACTGGACTGGGCCCGTGACCAGCCAGGCCTGCACAACACCAGGCCCAGACCTCCAGCTGAGGCCCAGGCGCAGGCCCGCGTGGTCAGGCCCAACTGATCAAGAGCCCAATCCCAACATCCCCAGCCCATCCACACGCGGGTCAACCCGACCCGAGGTCGCAACCCGGTGCGTGTGGCGGGTCGTCTTCCTCACCCGGGTTGCTCACCTTGAGCAGGAGGCGGCGGCGCGGTGGCGGACGTGACACGACGAGGCAGAAGCCCGGAGCAACGTGTGGTGGGTGCGATGTGTCGAGGAGATGCGGCAGGAGAGGGAAGCCGGCGGCGAGGAAGGAGAACGCGGGGAAGGGATGGCGTCGGTGGATCTGCAGCGAGGGAGGGAAGGAACCCGTGGAGTACGCCGGCGACGAACAGCAGCAGGATGGTGGAGAGGATGAGGCGACGTCGATGGCGGCTCGGTCGCTTTGGATGGTGGCCGGGTTGTGTGGAGGCACCACTGGAGGCGGCAGCTCAGTGGTGGAGGCGGTCGGTCGTGGAGAAAAAGAAGATAGTGGTGGCGGGCGGCGGCAACCCCCTTCCCTTTTTCTTTTTTTTTCGTTTCTTTTCTTTTTTTGTTTTCTTTTCTTTTCTTTACTTTTCTCTTCTTTTTTTTCTGGTTGGTTTAGTGTTTGGTGTTGTGTGGTTTTGCAAGTACAAGGGGATGGGCTGCAGGCAGTGAGGTTTTTTGCAGGGTGAGGATGAAGAAAACTGGGTGGTTGTGTGTTTGCAGAGATGGTACGAGCAAGAATAAAACGTGCAGGGTCACAAGCTTCATAGGATGCAGCTCACGGGCACACAGGAGAAGGCGGCTGCATAATTTTCAATTATGCAGTCGTGTCCCGTCCGGACCAGAAAATATCTATTATACCCCCTTACTTTATTTCTGGCCCGATAATTCAAGGTTAAACCTGACTTTCATCGAGATTTCTGGACCCGAAAAATTCCGACTTTGGTCCGTAAAATCCGCAGAAAAATCCCGAGCATGGGATAGAGCTCGGTTTCGGAATCCGATGCATCATTTACCCTGAAATAATTACCCAAGATTATTTTACATGGTAAATTACTGTAAAAAGTGTTTTTACAATCCCGGTAAAATGTAAATTTTTACTCGGGCTGTTACAGAGTTAAATCTCTTAGTCCGTTATTCTCTAGTGTGACTCCCCCATGCTTAGATCATAAGCCATTATTGTATCCTAATTCTTTCAGTTTGCAATATTTGGGTACTACTACGGTAATACCTCCTGATTGTTTGTATATATATACTAATCAAAAGAACCGACTTTTGAAACCTTTCCTTCTTCCCATCGGATTCCCTTTCTTTTTAACTTTTTTATAGTCTTTCCTTCTTCTTATCGGATTCCCTTTTTTCTTTTTTTTTTTCTTTTTCAGTTGGAGCTACAATTACTATTAGCAAACAATCCTTTTTTAGGGCTTCATTACATTTTATCCCCTGTATTTTCGGTCAAACTAGGATCACTCCCTTGAAAAAAAATGATTTTTGACCCCCTAAATTTTGTAAGTTCGCAATTTACCTCATTCTGTTAGGGTTTTTATATTTGTGTTAGTTGACTTGACGGAATATACGGATGATCGACACGTGGCAAGATCATTACCGTTCCATTTTTTTCCATTTTCATTTTTAGAAAAAATTATAAAAAAGGGCAACCAACAAATAATTATTATTTTTTAAGAAAAATAAAATATTTATATCATAGTAAAAGGAAAAATAAATATGAGGAAAATAATTTATATTTATAAAAATAAAATTTATTTCGCTATTTTATTGTGAAAAAAAGATTATATAAAACATAAAAAGGTGAAGCGCCTCGACCCGTTTTTACCAGATACAGTAAACACGTGTCGAAACTATTCTTATTGATAGAACAGACAGTACATCGCAGTAAAACACTACACAGTAAATTCAAATACAGAAGAAGTACCAAGACAACATCCGTCACCCATACTCGGGGACCATTATTCAAACCATACGCACTAGCTCAACAGCAGCAACATAATCCAGTACAAACAACATCATAAGCAAAATAGGAAAGCAGCAACACAGCAACATATATTACACAACAGCGAAAGTCTTATATGAACATGCAGCGGAGGTATGGCTCCGGAGTCAGGTGGAGAAGAAAGCAGCAGCCATCGAACGTCGTACCTGAACTACGAAACAACTTAACCTACGGGATGAAACCCCGCAGGCGAGGGGTGAGTCCGAAGTACTCACCGACCATGGATAAACAGAGATATGCAAGCAACCATAATACTTTCAAAGAAAATACAAGAAAAGACAACTCAAGGATTCTACCAAATCACGACTGAGCCAAGACCAAAAGAATAGTTATTATTATTACCAATTTTATCTTCTGGGCCCCTGTCACTGGAGAAGTTAGGGTCGTACCTGGTTATTAACTAATTCCGGATGCCAGGCCAAAACACAATCCGGGATCAACATCCCAACATCCAAATCATCCGGGATCAACATCCCCAATAACCAAACCAAACCGGCCATGACACCATAGAACTAGCCTCTAACCATCTAGTCGTACCACTACTTTCCACGTGACAATTAAATCATCATCTCAAATTCAATTCCAATTCCAATACTCTATCCTCAATTATCCAACTTCCTATTATCTCAAGTTATTCCACAGACCCAACTAATCAACAATCTCATAACACCAATTATTCACAATTAACAGTTCAACAATTACTCACAATATCCACAAGACCAACAACACAGTACAACAACAGCAACAACAATAACCATAGCAATCAAATAACTAACAATGATCATCTCAGCAGTTCAATCAAACAACAAAACACACACAGTACTACAGGCATATATCAAGGGTTATCCATCCTCACCTTAGCCGATTATCAATTTTGGAAATGCCCAACTGACTCCAAGTCCGGTTCCACAGGTAACTGCTCGTTATCAACTCCTATATCAAACAAATAATATGCACATATAAGATGTTATGCAGATGCCATGCTAATACTGTATGCCGTAAAATTAAAATACTGAACCGACTCGGTATTGCCTCGGGTTATTTCCATTATCATCATAATTCACCATTTATTAACCAAGTGTCAAAATAATACCATATTTATACCCGGATATTACTCCGGTATAATACTTTGATAATACCCTTTCCAGTTATTTACTTTCTCAATATAATTATTTCTCCATATTATATACCGTATATATATTTTTTTCCAAAACACAAGTTATTTTTATTTTCCAAGTTATTCCCAGAATTATATTTATTATTATTATTCCATAAAATACCAAGTAATTATTATTTCTCAGAATTATTTTCCAGGTTTATATTTATTTTCCCAAAATTTCTTTTTCCAGAATTATATTTTTTTTCCAAATTTATTCTAATTTTTTTTTAATTTCGGACTAGGCCAAATAGTACTAGCCCAGACCATGCACAGTGCCTAACCTAGGCTCCAACTAGGAGCCCAGGCACAGGCCCACACGCAGGCCTGGAACTTGACCCAACAGCCCAGCCCGCTAGCTCAACCCAGGCTCCAACCCACAACACAATCCAAAATACACCAGCCCAACCCACGACCCGGTTGAGGCATTAGGTCAAACTCGACCCACCCGACCGAAGGGGTTGTCTTCAACCCCATCTGCACTCACCTAAGCAAGGTGACGTCGAGGCGGAGCGGCGAGGCGTTTCGGCGGCAAGCGGAAAGGAGGACGCGTCGAGGGAGGCAGCGACTGACGGCGGCAGCTGCTGTCGTAGGGGTGGCGTCTGCGACTTCTGGTGGCGGCGAACAGAGCGATGGCGACGGCTTTGAGCTGCAGCGTCGAGGAGCAAGGGAGGAGAGTAGGGAGGAGGAAGATGGTGGGGGTACTGCGCGCGGTGGTGGCGGTTGCAGATGGTGCGTGGGGTAATGTGGGTGGTGCTCGGTGGTGCTGTCTTGGGTGGTTCACGGTGTGGAGGAGAGGAAAGGGAAAAAAAAAAAAAGAAAAGAAAAGAAAAGAGAGGGGAGAAGAGTGAAACGGTGGCGTGTGGTGTTGTGTGTGTTGTTTTATTATTTTTTTTCCGGCTTGCTCAAGTAGTTTGCAGTGAAGGGTGGCTACTGGCAGGTGGTTTGCAGAGGAATTGATGTAGATGATGGCATGCACTGGGGAGGCAGATGAAGGCACAGGTAAGGCATGCAAGACTGGTGAAGCACGAGCAAAACACTGGTAAGGCACGGGTAACACAATCTGCTCACAGGCTTCACAGTAGAAGGCGGCGACAACCTTAATACTATGCAGCAAGTGAGGCGGGTTCTGTCCGGACCAGAAAATAACTAATATACCCCCTTGACTTTATTTCTGGTCCAATAACTCGAGGATAAACCTGACTTTTCTGAAGATTCCTGGACCCGAAAAATTCCAACTTTGGTCCGAAAAATCCGCAGAAAAATCCCGAACGTGGGACAGGGCTCGGTTTCAGAATCCGATGTACAAGTTACCATAAATTAATTACCAAAAATTAATTTTAATGGTAAATAACTGTGTAAAAACTTTTTACGATACCGGTAAAACTGCGAAAATTACCCAGGCTGTTACAGCCGACCCACCTTAAAAAATTTTCGTCCCCGAAATTCACTCTGATGCTGGAAACAGGTACGGATACTGAGAACGCATGTGCTCCTCAACTTCCCACGTAGACTCATTCGCAGAGTGCTTGCTCCACTTAACCTTTACCATCGTAATGACTCGGTTCCTCAACTGTCTGACCTCTCGGGCAATAATCTGTTCTGGCAACTCTGTATACGTAAGATCCTCTGATACCTCAACATCTGCTATAGTAACCACGTGACTTGGATCTGATCTGTACCTCCTCAACATAGAGACATGGAACACATCATGAATCCGTGACAACTCCTCTGGTAAAGACAATCTGTATGCCAAGGGTCCAACCCTTTCCACGATCTCATACGGCCCGATGTACCTGGGACTCAGCTTCCCTCTTTTCCCGAATCTAATAACACCCTTCCAAGGCGCAACTCGGAGGAAAACTCTTTCTCCCACCTAGTACTCCATCGCACGACGATGTTTATCAGCATAATTCTTCTGTCGGTCCTGAGCTGCTCTCATACTCTGCTTAACTGTCTGAACCTTATCAACTGTCTGCTTAACCAAATCTGGACCCACAACCAAACGGATACCTTCTTCATCCCAACAAACTGGACTTCGGCATTTCCTTCCGTAAAGAGCTTCAAACGGTGGCATCCCGATACTGGAATGAAAACTGTTGTTGTAGGCAAACTCCGCTAAAGGCAAATACTGATCCCAACTCCCATTAAAATTAAGAGCACAAGCCCTTAACATGTCTTCCAGTGTCTGAATAGTCCTCTTTGACTGTCCGTCTGTCTAAGGATGAAATGCGGTACTGAAACTCAACTTCGTTCCCAAAGCTGCTTGCAGACTCTTCCAAAACCGCGATGTGAATCTCGGATCTCTGTCTGAGACTACGGACTTAGAGACTCCATGTAATCTCACAATCTCTGCAACATACAGTCTCGCCAACTTGTCTAGGGTGTCTATCTGTCGGATGGGGAGAAAATGAGCTGATTTTGTAAGTCGATCAACGATAACCCAGATAGCATCATGATGTCTCCAGGTGAACGGTAATCCGACCACAAAATCCATAGTGATCATCTCCTATTTCCACTCTAGCACTATCAAAGATCTCAACTTTCCCGCTGAAGCCTGATGCTCGGCTTTCACTTGCTGGTAGGTGATACACTTAGCCACATACTCGGCTACATCTTTCTTCATGCGTGGCCACCAAAAATGACTTCTCAAATTCTGATACATCTTGGTGCTTCCAGGGTGCATAGCATACGACGTCATATGTCCTTCTTCCAAAATCTGACTGCACAGGTCACCAACACTGGGTACACATAGGCATTTCCCTAGCATCAGTGCATTATCATCTGCTATGTGAAACTTGTTTTCTTTTCCCCGGCGGACTGCTTCCTTCAGCTTGATCAAGTCAGGATCTCCATCTTGTAGTTCCACAATCCAGCCTCTCAGGTTAGACTTGACTTCAATATGGGTCAACAAAACTCCTGTCTCGTCCGCTAACAAATCAACTCCCATCTTCCTTAACTCGATAAGAGAGGACATCGAGTAGGTCGTGGAAGCATCTTCTGGTTGTCTCCGGCTCAAAGCATCTGCTACAACATTAGCTTTTCCAGGGTGATACTCAATAGTACAATCATAATCATTCAGCAACTCAACCCAACGTCTTTGTCGTAGGTTAAGTTCCCTCTGAGTCATGATGTACTTGAGACTCTTATGATCTGTGAAAATCCGACATCTCTCTCCAAACAGATAATGTCGCCAAATCTTCAAAGCAATGATCACTGCGACCATTTCTAGATCATGTGTTGGATAATTCTTCTCATACGGTCTCAATTGTCTCGAAGCATAGGCAATCACTCGGCCCTCTTGCGTCAGAACTGCTCCCAAACCAAGACCTGAAGCATCGTAAAACAGCACGTACTCCACTCCTAGCTTAGGTACTGTCAAGACTGGCGCTGATGTCAACTTCTTCTTCAGTCCATCAAAACTCCTATGGCAGGCTTCGCTACATACAAAGGCTTGATCTTTCCTCATTAGCTTGGTCATAGGACTGGCTATCAAGGAAAAACCCTCGATGAATCTCCGGCAATATCCTGCAAGGCCAATAAAACTTCTGACTTCGGGTACCGTCTTGGGTGATTCCCACTCTAGAACAGCTTTCACCTTGGCAGGGTCAACCTTAATCCCATCCCCGGTTATAACTTGTCCAAGGAATGCAACTTCCTCAAGCCAGAACTCGCACTTACTGAACTTGGCATACAACTGTTTCTCTCACAGCCTCTGTAGTACTACCCTCAGGTGCTCTTCATGTTCTTCCCTGCTCTTGGAGTATATCAGAATATCGTCGATGAAGACTACCACAAACTTGTCCAAGAACTCGTTCAGGACTAAGTGCATCAAGCACATGAAAACTGCAGGTGCATTGGTCAAGCCGAAAGGAACCACTATGAACTCAAAGTGACCATACCGAGTGCGGAAGGTTGTCTTCGGTATGTCCTTCTCTGCAATCTTGACCTGATAGTAGCCAGACCGAAGATCAATCTTGGAAAACACGGTAGCTCCCTGTAACTGATCAAAGAGGTCATCAATCCTGGGAAGCGGGTACTTGTTCTTCACTGTCACTTTGTGCAGCTGTCGGTAGTCCACACACATACGTAAACTGCCATCTTTCTTCATCACAAACAGAACTGGTGATCCCCAAGGTGATGTACTAGGTCTGGTAAATCCCTTCTCAAGTAGCTCTTCTAACTGTTTCTTCAACTCCTGGAGTTCTGTCGGTGCCATCCGATATGGTGCCATCGAGATAGGTGTCACTCCAGGCATCAGATCGTTGGTGTACTCAACTTCCCTATCAAGTAGCAATCCTGGTAGATCCTCTGGAAACACATCTGGAAACTCCCTCACAACTGTAATGTCCCCAAAAACTGGTGTCTGGACTTCTTCGCCCTTGACATGAGTCAACAAAGCATCTGGACCATGCGGCTTCATCCCAAAATCCTGATTAGCAGAGATACTACATGTAGCAGCAGCTCTCCCAATACCTGTCAACAAAACCTGTCGCCCACCATCGGATGTCAGCAACACTTCCTTGGTTCGATAGTTTACCATAGCACTGTACCTGGACAACTAATCCATCCCCAGAATAATATCGAAACCTCCCATATTCATCACAACCAATCGTGCAAGAAAAACCTTGTTGTTGTACGAAAGCGAAACATCTCTGCACACATGGGTTAACCTGACCACTATACCCGTAGGTAACCTAACCCTCATCAGACAAGTTAAACTCTCTTCCGTACAGTTATGTTGTATTGTAAAACTTTGCGCGACAAATAAATGCGTAGCACCAGGATCATTCAAAGTATAAGCAATACTACCAAAGACTGTAAAAGTACCTGCTATGACATCGCCATTCTCTGGATCCTCATCAGCGATGATCACAAATGCTCTCAAAACTGCTGCACTCTGATTCATGGCTGACTGGGTTCTAGCAGGAATAGCTCCATGTCCTCGGCCTCAGCCAACTCTAGAACCACTAGGAACACTGGCAACTAAAGCTTGCACTGTCTGAGCAGGTGCCGTACCTCCAGATCTTCCCAACTTGGGACAAAAATATCGGTAGTGCCCAAATTTGTTACACTGATAGCACCTCACCTGAGACCGAGGAAGTCTCGGGCGAGTATTCCCAAATGAAGTCCCTCCAGACTGAGTCAAAGAACTGCCTCGGTTGTTGTAGGTGTTGTTGTTCCATCCATGTCCCTGTCTTACTGGCATAGATCGGCTCTGTCCATACCCTGATCGGTTGGCTGGTGTCTGGAACCTCTTATTCTGTCCTCCAGAACTCTGTGCAGCTTGCCTCTTACGGATCTCTTGTTGCTCTCTCTCATTGCCCAGCCAGTAATCTTGGCTCTCAAGGCATCTGATAACATGTCCTGGTAAGTCTCGTAAACCTTGCACCCCATGACTGTCTGGATACCAGATCGAAAACCATCCCAGAAACATTTACATCTGGCCTCCGGAGTAGACACAAACTCACTGGCAAAGATGGACAGGCGGTTGAACTTGATCTCATACTCATTGACCATCTGTTCTGCCCCTTGTTGTAACCCCAAAAACTCTCGCTTCAGGTGGTCCTAGCATGCCTCAGAAACAAACTTCCTTCAGAACTTCTCCATGAACTGATTCCACGGCATAGTGATAGGTGTTGGCAGATCCCTAGTTGCAGACTCCCACCATTCAACAGCAACTCCTCTGAACATAGCAGCAGCATATCTGGCCCACTTGTCATTCCTGCATGTTAGTTTCAGCATAACCCTGCTCATTTGTCTGAGCCATTGATCAGCATCCTGTGGTGTAGTAACACCGGTGAAAATTTCTTTCCCAAGCTTCTCTAGCTTCGTATACACTGGATCCTCGACTGGTCCCTGATTTTCCTGTTCTCGAGCTTTTATGGCATCGATACGAGCATCTCTGGCATCTTGCCTTTGCAGAATCTGGGTTACCACGTTTAACATCTACGTAGGGTCTCCCAGAGGAACAATCGGAGGATGTTCCGGACCTCCCGCAACTTGCTGCAGTTGATCCACCGATACCTGATCGTCTTCTAGGTGAACTCCAGCATGCTGATTCCCTCTAACCGGATCCATTCATCTTACCTATATGAGATTGTATATGCATGCATATCTTATCATGTCATGATAGATCTTATGCACAGACAAACAATCATGCAATCACAGTTATGTCCTTAATGACCTACTGCCCGCTCAGCTACCAAAATGAAGTGCCCCGACCCGTATTTACCAGATACAGTAAACACGTGCCGAAACTATTCTTATTGATAGAACAGACAGTACATCACAGTAAAATACTACACAGTAAATTCAAATATAGCAGAAGCACCAAGACAACATCCGTCACCCATACTCGGGGACCATTATTCAAACAACACACACTAGCTCAACAGTAGCAACATAATCCAGTACAAACAGCATCATAAGCAAAATAGGAAAGCAGCAACACAACAACATATATTACACAGCAGCGGAAGTCTTATATGCACATGCAGCGGAGGTATGGATCCGGAGTCATGTGGAGAAGAAAGCAGCAGCCATCGAACGTCGTACCTGAACTACGAAACAACTTAACCTACGGGATGAAACCCAACAGGCGAGGGGTGAGTCTGAAGAGCTCACCGACCATGGATAAACAGAGATATGCAGGCAACCATAATACTTTCGAAGAAAATACAGCAAAAGACAACTCAAGGATTCTACCAAATCACGACTGAGCCAAGACCAAAAGAATAGTTATTATTATTAGCAATTTTATCTTCCTGGCCCCTGTCACTGGACAAGCTAGGGTTGTACCTGGTTATTAACTAATTTCGGATGCCAGGCCAAAACACAATCCGGGATCAACATCCCAATAACAAACCAATCCGGGATCAACATCCCAATAACAAACCAATCCGGGATCAACATCCCAATATCCAAATCATCCGGGATCAACATCCCCAATAACCAAACCAAACCGGCCATGACACCACAAAACTAGCCTCTAACCATCTAGTCATACCACTACTTTCCACGTGACAATTAAATCATCATCTCAAATTCAATTCCAATTCCAATACTCTATCCTCAATTATCTAACTTCCTATTATCTTAAGTTATTCCACAGACCCAACCAATCAACAATCTCATAACACCAATTATTCACAGTTAATAGTTCAACAATTACTCACAATATCAACAAGACCAACAGCACAGTCCAACAACAGTAGCAACAATAACCATAGCAATCAAATAACTAACAATGATCATCTCAGCAATTCAATCAAACAACAAAACACACACAGTATTACAGGCACATATCAAGGGTTATCCATCCTCACCTTAGCCGATTATCAATTTTGGAAATGCCCAACAGACTCCAAGTTCGGTTCCACAGTTATTCAAGATAATTATTTCTCTATAATATATACCGTATATATATTTTTTTCTAAAACACAAGTTATTTTTATTTTCCAAGTTATTCCCAGAATTATATTTATTATTATTATTCCATAAAATACCAAGTAAATATTATTTCCCAGAATTATTTTCCAGAATTATATTTATTTTCCCAAAATTGCATTTTTTCAAAATTATATTTTTTTCAGATTTATTGTAACGCCCCGAATTTTCATCATTTGATTTTTCGAAATTTTTGAAATATTTATTCCAATTTTACCCTTGAGGTATTTTCGAGTTTTAGTCGAGGAAATAAATTATTAGGCCTTGGAAATGTCGATTTTAGGTTGGTATTGATCATGGCTCGGGTCCCGTGGGAAACGGATTCGAGATCGGGGTGAAACGCGAGGTTTACCGTGGTTTCTTTCGAAACTACGTCGTTTTGGTTTTAAAAACAAAAAAAAAAAAGAGAAGTTGACTGGGCTGGCAGGGTTGACCGCGCCCGGCCAAAGCCTTAGCCGCCTTCCCCCTTTCCTTCTTTTCTTTTTCTTTTCTCTTTTCCACCTTCTTCTTTCTTTCGTTTCTTTCCAGCCGCCGTCGACCCCCCCTCTCTCTCTCGTTTTTCTCTCTCCCTCTCGATTAGCCTTCCCTTTCCTCTGCCACGCCGCCGCCACTGTTCTCCTCTTCCCTTTTCTCGAGCGGTCGCACGCCCAAGCGAGGGAGCCACCACCGTCGCCTTCTGTTCCGAGTTCTTAGTGACGGGTTCGCCGGGGTTCTTGAGGTCGAACTCGACTTTGTCGCCGCCGTAACAAGGAGGTAAGCCTTCGTCCTTGTTCTCCTTCCTCTCTTCCTTTTTGACCTGCTGTGGCCGTCGTGCTAATTGGCATTTTGTTCCGTTGTGGGTTGTGGTTGGCGACGGGTTGTGGTCGGGGTCGTTGTTGTTGGGTTCGGTGTGGTGGTGTTTGGGTTGTTGAGTTGTCGCAGGTCGGTCGGTGGCGGGTCTGTGTGGGTGTTGTGGTGTTTGTGTCGTTGTTGTTGGCGGTAGACTGTTTGTGGGGGTCGGGATTGTTGCCGTCAGTGTGAGCTCCGGTTTGGTCCTAGTGCCGGCAGTGGGGTTTTAACGTTGGGTGCTTGGTGTTTAACTTGGATCGTTTGAGGGCAAACTCGAAAGGATTTCCGGTTGAACGGGTGCTTACGGGTAAGAGTTCTTCCCCATCCTTTTCTTTTTAATTCTGAAAATCAAAGGACCCGTGTAGAGTTTCTGTTTGATGTTGAGGTGTTGTTGAGTTGATTTGGTTGAATGTTGGTTTCGTTCATGGCAGAATTGTTGGAATCGTTGTGGGCAGCTTTGGGTGTTTTCCGGCAAGTTCACCAGAATCCGGCGAAGGCTCGGGAATTTTCCGGCGAGGCTCGGCAATATTCCGGCGAAGGCTCGGGTCTTTATTTCGGCATTCCACGGTATATATGATGTATTTTAATTCTATATCCGGCATGTACTAATAATTCGGAATTGGGTTATGTACTTAATTGTGTTTAGTGGAAACCGAGAGTGTGAGTAGTATGAGGCCGGTAATTACCGACACGGGTAGAACCTTAGGCCGGGAATCTTTGGCTTGGATTGACCTTGGACTTAAGTAACGGGCTTTGAGCCCAATCCTATAATTGGTTAACTAAGAACTTAAGGAAGTGGGCCTTGGGCCCGGAAATTGAAGTTGGACTTAGATTGGGCTTTAGGTCGGAAACCTGTTAAGGATATAACGTATGGGCCATAGGCCCGGGAACTACTCTTGGACTTAGTTGGGCTTAAGCCCGGTGAACCTTAGGTCCCGATACTCAGAGTTTTGGTGAGGGAACATTATGTCGGGTTTAGACTCGGGAATTTCATAAATGGCTAACTAGGGACGGGTTTAACTCAGTTGAGCATTATAGTTACATGCATGCACGTCTTTATTGTTATTGTTTGTAATTTGTTGTGTGTGCCGGTATTCAGGCACGGGTAATACCTCGGGAGCTGGAGGATCTGTTTTGGGAAAAGCTCCACAGGACAATCGTCGTTGAGGTGACTTTATACGTCTTTTTATGTCTGTATGCATGAGCTTGTTGGATTGGTCTGTATGAGTTGCATGGTTGTTTGCTAACATGCTGTGATCCGTATTGTGTGCCTAAGTGTACCTTTTGCTTATGAGCTGGATATTTGGTTTGTTATGGATTATAACATGTGGTGTTCTGGGTGTTTTGTCTGATGAATTGTGGGTCGGAGACCCGGTTATCTGATTGAGTTGTTTTTATCACACAACCCTGTTAAATCACAATCTCTTGGCACACATGAACTCATAATTTGTGAATAAGAATAATGTACAGTAGAAGTTAGGCTACTGTGTGCTGATGACCGGTTGGTTCGAGCGGGAAGTGATACCCCTCGGGTTTGCTTGCGGAATAGCAAGTGTTATGCGGATTTGCATATGGGTCTGTAATGACCGGTCTACCTCCCTCCTTCTACCTCCCCCTTTCTACCTCCCTCTTTCTCTCTGTCTCTCTCTCTCTCTCTATGGATTTGTTTGGGCTTCGTGCCTGGTTTTATTTGGGCTTATGCCTGGTTGTCTCATGAGACGGGACCGAGCTCGACGCACACAGTAGGGGGCCCTGAATAATAAATTTTAATAAGAAAACTTAACACATAACAGATGGGGAATAATGAACTATTTGCTTGAATGTCTTGGCATGTTAGTACCGGTTGTTGTATGTTGCTTACTTGTCTTGTTGCTCTTCTTTCCTTTCGGACTTGATCTGCACACCTTCATAATTAGATTTATATTGCTCACTGAGTAGGCGATTCACATAATCGCCAACGTTGTTTTTCAGACCTTAGTTAGCGTGCAGTCACTTTCCATCCTTCCAGAGTACGGACGTGGATATCTCAGTAGGTAGCTGTGCTTCTTCTCCCGGTGGGATCCATAGAGCCGACTTGCATCTCAATTTGATTTTTGTTTTATTTTATCTTTGTCTTCCGCTGCACTGGATTTTGATGAGATGTCATTCTGATTTTGTTTATTTTATCGGCGGGTTGCCGGGATTTGATATTGATGATGTTTCGGCAGGATGCCGGGTTGTCTTGTGGCTTGTTAAGCCGGATTGTTATGTTTTTTATAACATCTCGTTTTATTAAGAATTTTGGATAATGTTTTTGATATTGGATTTCGTGTCCCGGGTTTCAGAGGTATTTTAGTAATTTCCTTGTGGTTAAGTATTTTATTGCAAAATTGGGACACGGGTGTTTCAGCTTTCGGACTTGATCTGCACACCTTCATAATTAGATTTATATTGCTCACTGAGTAGGCGACTCACATAATCGCCAACGTTGTTTTTCAGACCTTAGTTAGCGTGCAGTCACTTTCCATCCTTCCAGAGTACGGACGTGGATATCTCAGCAGGTAGCTGTGCTTCTTCTGCTGGTGGGATGCATAGGGCCGACTTGCATCTCATTTTGATTTTTGTTTTATTTTATCTTTATCTTCCGCTGCACTGGATTTTGATGAGATGTCATTCTGATTTTGTTTATTTTATCGGCGGGTTGCCGGGATTTGATATTGATGATCTTTCGGCAGGATGCCGGGTTGTCTTGTGGCTTGTTAAGTCGGATTGTTATGTTTTTTATGACATCTCGTTTTATTAAGAATTTTGGATAATGTTTTTGATATTGGATTTCGTGTCCCGGGTTTCAGGGGTATTTTGGTAATTTCCTTGTGTTTAAGTATTTTATTGCAAAATTGGGATACGGGTGTTTCAGCTTGGTAGCGGAGCAGGCTTCAGATCCTTGGTTTTTAAAAGTGTTTCAAACTTTATTTTCAAAGTGTTCTCTATGTTTAAGCCTGTTTCCAGAATTATGATTTTAAAAGTATTTTGACTCATTTGCATTCATATAGGCGTTGATATGGATCACCAGGGGCAGCACAATGCTGAGGATGACGCCGCTACTCATGTCTCCGACAGTGTGTCGGTGATGCAGGTTCCCGTTGGTCAGGGGAACAATAATGCAGCAGAGAATAATGCTGCAGGTGGTGGTGGACAGAATGTTGTGCCACCTGTTATAGACCCAGCGTTCCAGCAGTATCAGGCTTTTCTGCAGTGGCAGCAGTTCCAGCAGCAGCAGCAGGATGCCCAGCCGGTAGCACCTGCTGCAGCAGGTGGTATGGAGAGTGGGTATAAGCACATGGATAAGTCTGCAGTTAAGGAATTCTCAAGTGAAGAGGGCAAAGTCAAGGAGTTTGATGATTGGTTTCGCTAGGTGGAGAATGTTCTGGAGAAGTTCACCTGTGCACCTGAGCAGAGGGCTCGATTAGCGGCACACAAGTTCACAGGGTATGCATTGTCATGGTGGCAGGAACTTGTGGCCAACTTACCGAAGCCTGTGGAGATGCCTTGGGAGGATTTCAAGGAGAGATTCTACAAGGAGTTTCTTACTGTTGGTTTTCTGGAGGAGCAGAAGAA
>JAKUCV010000643.1:25708-84485 GCA_028386065.3 Turnera subulata
TAGCGGCACACAAGTTCACAGGGTATGCATTGTCATGGTGGCAGGAACTTGTGGCCAACTTACCGAAGCCTGTGGAGATGCCTTGGGAGGATTTCAAGGAGAGATTCTACAAGGAGTTTCTTACTGTTGGTTTTCTGGAGGAGCAGAAGAAGCATTTTCTTGAGGTGAAGCAGGGACTAGATGAGACAGTATCAGCTTTCAGGATCCGGTACAGCATCCTTCTCTCTTATGCTAGGGAGTTTATGCCCGATGAGGTGACCAAGTGTAGGCGGTTTGTTAACAGCTTACGTACTGAGTTGGCGATGGCTGTGGCTGGTGGAGGGCACAAGACTTGGGAGGCAGTTTGTGCCGCTGCTTTTGATGCTGAGAGAGTTCAGTTGATCGGGAATGAGGCTCGGGCAGCCGAGCAGAGGAAGCAGTCATCTGCTTCAGGACAGAAGAGGCAGTATTCTGATACCGGAGGTGCAGAGTATTCGGTTGGACAGAGTTCCTCTTACCAGGGTTCGAAGAAGTTCCGAGGGCAGAGTTATCAGGGTGGACCGGGCAGATCCTCGGGAGGACGGTCCTTTCAGTCTGGTTCTCGGGGACGGGGTTCCTCGGCACGGTTCTCGGGTACATGCTGGTATTGCAATACGCCGGGACACCAGAAGTCATCTTGCTACAAGTGGATGAGGGATAATGGTGGCAGTGGTTCTCAGTATACTGTACAGAGTTCCGTGGCTAGTGGTGCTGTTTCTTCTGGTCCGAACAGGGGTGGCGGACAGCAGGGTCGAGGTCGTGGAGGTTCTGGAGCTCCGAACCGCGGGGGTGTGACTCAGTCTGCTGCAGCTCCTAGGGTTTATGCCATCACCCGGGAGGAGGCTGCTGATGCTCCAGAGGTTATAGCAGGTACCTTTATGGTTTTTGGTCAGTTTGCACATGCTTTAATTGATCCAGGTTCAACACATTCTTTTGTATCACGTGCATTCATGACTACTCATAACATAGAGGATGATAACCTTAGTAGACCCTTGAGAGTCCATTTACCCACTGGAGATATAGTAGTTGTTGATCGAGTTTGTAGAGATGTGTCGATAGATTATGATAGTGAGAGTTTTCCTTCTGATCTTGCTGTCATGGATTTGGGAGAGTTTGATGTTATCTTAGGTATGGACTGGTTGTCCAGACACCAAGCAGTGGTTGATTGTCGGGCCAGGGAAGTGTCTTTATCTTCTTTGTTGGGGCGTAGATTGGTGTTTGTTGGAGAACGAAGAGTTCTATCGGCGTGCTGTTTCTCGGCCATCCAGGCTTTCAGGATGATCCGAAAGGGTTGTGATGCCTTTCTTGCTCATGTGGTCGATTCTTCGGTACCAGTACCTGGTGTGGAGGATATTCCTATTGTGCGGGAGTTTCCCGATGTATTTCCTGATGATTTACCTGGGTTGCCTCCGGAGCGGGAGGTGGAGTATACAGTTGACTTGGTACTGGGAGTTGCACCTATTTCTATACCGCCCTATAGGATGGCTCCGGCAGAACTTCATGAGTTGAAGAAATAACTGGAGGAGTTGTTGGATAAGGGTTTCATTAGACCGAGCATCTCACCCTGGGGTGCCCCGGTCTTGTTTGTGAAGAAGAAGGATGGCAGTATGCGGATGTCTGTAGACTATAGGCAGTTGAACAAGGTGACTGTGAAGAACAAGTATCCTTTACCTAGGATCGATGACTTGTTCGATCAGTTGCAGGGTGCATCTGTGTTCTCGAAGATTGACTTGCGATCTGGTTACCATCAGGTTCGAATTGCAGAGCAAGACATACCGAAGACTGTATTCCGCACTCGGTATGGTCATTATGAGTTTGTGGTTGTCCCTTTTGGTATGACTAATGCACCGACAGTGTTCATGTGTATGATGCAGCAGGTCTTCCATGAATTTCTGGACCGGTTTGTGGTAGTGTTCATTGATGATATCTTGGTCTACTCGAGTAGTAAGGCCGAACATTAGGACCACTTGAGACAGGTTTTGTAGAGGTTGAAGGAAGAACAACTCTATGCCAAGCTCAGCAAGTGTGAGTTTTGGTTGGATGAGGTTGCGTTTCTAGGGCATATTGTGTCCGGTGAGGGCATTAAGGTGGATCCGGCCAAGATTAAGGAAGTCATGGATTGGGAGCCACCGAAGAGTGTATCTGAGATACGGAGTTTTCTTGGACTTGCCGGTTACTACCGGAGGTTCATTGAGGGTTTTTCCTTAATAGCGGGTCCCATGACTAAGCTGTTGAGGAAAGACTGTACTTTTGCTTGGGATGACAGTTGTCAGAAGAGTTTTGAGGAGTTGAAGAGTCGGTTGACTTCTGCACCGGTTTTGACTGTTCCGAGACCCGGAGTGGAGTACACGGTGTTCAGTGATTCTTCTGGTCTGGGTTTGGGATGTGTATTGATGCAGGAGGGTCGGGTGATTGCTTATGCCTCCAGGCAGTTGAGAACTCACGAGAGGAACTATCCGACCCATGATCTGGAGTTAGCTGCTGTGATTTTTGCTCTAAAGATCTGGAGACACCATCTGTACGGTGAGAAGTGTCGAATTTTCACGGACCACAAGAGTTTGAAGTACATCATGACCCAAAGGGAACTTAATATGAGGCAGAGATGCTGGATTGAGCTTCTGAAGGATTATGATTGTACTATCGAGTACCATCCGGGCAAGGCCAATGTTGTTGCAGATGCATTGAGCCGGAAGAGAGTGGTTGCTGTAGATGAGGACTCTGTTTCTTATGCATTGCCTTCCTTGGTGGAGCTGAGGTCGTTGGATGCACAGTTAGAGGTGGATGTTACTGGGGCGTTGCTTGCTAGTTTGAGCATCCGGCCGACCTTGCGGGATAAGATCATGGAGTTGCAGTATGGAGACCCTCATTTAGTAGAGTTGCGGGATAAGGCTCTCGGTGGAGAGAGTTCTAATTTCTATGTCCGGGAGGATGGTGCTCTAATGACTGGTGATCGGTTGTGTGTTCCGGATGTTGATGATTTGAGGAGATGGATTATGGATGAAGCGCATAATGCGCCATATGCTATGCATCCTGGTAGCACCAAAATGTACCAGAACTTGAAGAGTCATTATTGGTGGCCCGGGATGAAGAAGGATGTTGCGGAGTTTGTAGCTCATTGTATGACTTGTCAGCAGGTGAAAGCTGAGCATCAGGCTCCTGCCGGCAAGTTGAGATCTTTGACTATTCCGCAGTAGAAGTGGGAGCATATCACTATGGACTTTGTTATCGGGTTACCGAGGACCCGGGGTCGACATGATGCCATCTGGGTCATTGTCGACAGGTTGACCAAGTCAGCTCATTTCCTACCGATTCAGCAGACGGATACAATGGATAAGCTGGCAAGGTTATATGTTTCGGGTGTTGTCCGTCTACATAGAGTTCCACTATCCATTGTGTCGGACAGGGATCCGAGGTTTACTTCCCATTTCTGGAAGAATTTACAGTCAGCTTTGGGTGCTAAGCTGAATTTCAGTACTGCATTCCATCCGCAGACCGATGGGCAGTCAGAGAGGACTATACAGACGCTGGAGGATATGCTTAGAGCCTGTGTGCTCAATTTTAGTGGTTCTTGGGATGAGACGTTACCGTTGGTTGAGTTTGCTTATAACAACGGGTATCACTCCAGTATCGGTGTGGCGCCTTATGAGGCTTTGTATGGGCGGAAGTGTCGTAGTCCGATCTGTTGGGATGAGGAAGGTTTGAGATAGGTGATTGGTCCGGACCTAGTCCAGGAGACTGTTGATCAGATCGAGGTGGTTAAGCAGTGCATGAGAGCTACTCAGGATCGGCAAAGGAGTTTTGCCCATAAGCATCGTCGGGAGTCGGAGTACAATGTAGGTGACAGAGTTTTCCTCCGTGTTGCTCCCTGGAGAGGTGTTATCCGGTTTGGGAGGAAGGGCAAGTTGAGCCCTCATTATATTGGTCCTTATGAGATCATAGAGCGGATTGGTCCGCTGGCTTACAGGTTGGTTTTACCGGAGGAGCTGTCGCGTATACATGATTGTATTCCATGTTTCGATGCTGAGGCATTATCGGTCTGATCCTAGTCATGTTGTATCCCCGACAGAGGTGGAGGTTTCTGAGAATTTGACCTATGTAGAGGAGCCGGTTGAGATTCTAGCTCGGGAGGAGCGACAGTTGAGGAGTCGAGTTATTCCGATGGTTCGAGTTAGATGGAGCCATCATTCTCCGAATGAGGCTACTTGGGAGGTTGAGTCCCATATGCGGGAGCAGTATCCCCATCTGTTTTGATGTTTCTTATCTTGTAATTTTGAGGACGAAATTTCCTTAAGTGGGGTAGAACTGTAATGCCCCGAATTTTCATCATTTGATTTTTCGGAATTTTTGAAATATTTATTCCAATTTTACCCTTGAGGTATTTTCGAGTTTTAGTCGAGGAAATAAATTATTATGCCTTGGAAATGTCGATTTTAGGTTGGTATTGATCATGGCTCGGGTCCCGTGGGAAACGGATTCGAGATCGGGGTGAAACGCGAGGTTTACCGTGGTTTCTTTCGAAACTACGTCGTTTTGGTTTTGAAAAAAAAAAAGAGAAGTTGACTGGGCTGGCAGGGTTGACCGCGCGTCGTTCACTTGGCCGGCTAAAGCCCTAGCCGCCTTCCCCCTTTCCTTCTTTTCTTTTTCTTTTCTCTTTTCCACCTTCTTCTTTCTTTCGTTTCTTTCCAGCCGCCGTCGACCCCCCCTCTCTCTCTCGTTTTTCTCTCTCCCTCTCGATTAGCCTTCCCTTTCCTCTGCCACGCCGCCACCACTGTTCTCCTCTTCCCTTTTCTCGAGCGGTCGCACGCCCAAGCAAGGGAGCCACCACCGTCGCCTTCTGTTCCGAGTTCTTGGTGACGGGTTCGCCGGGGTTCTTGAGGTCGAACTCGACTTTGTCGCCGCCGTAACAAGGAGGTAAGCCTTCGTCCTTGTTCTCCTTCCTCTCTTCCTTTTTGACCTGCTGTGGCCGTCGTGCTAATTGGCTTTTTGTTCCGTTGTGGGTTGTGGTTGGCGACGGGTTGTGGTCGGGGTCGTTGTTGTTGGGTTCGGTGTGGTGGTGTTTGGGTTGTTGAGTTGTCGCAGGTCGGACGGTGGCGGGTCTGTGTGGGTGTTGTGGTGTTTGTGTCGTTGTTGTTGGCGGTGGACTGTATGTGGGGGTCGGGATTGTTGCCGTCAGTGTGAGCTCCGGTTTGGTCCTAGTGCCGGCAGTGGGGTTTTAACGTTGGGTGCTTGGTGTTTAACTTGGATCGTTTGAGGGCAGACTCGAAAGGATTTCCGATTGAACGGGTGCTTGCGGGTAAGAGTTCTTCCCCATCCTTTTCTTTTTAATTCTGAAATTCGAAGGACCCGTGTAGAGTTTCTGTTTGATGTTGAGGTGTTGTTGAGTTGATTTGGTTGAATGTTGGTTTTGTTCATGGCAGAATTGTTGGAATCGTTGTGGGCAGCTTTGGGTGTTTTCCGGCGAGTTCACGGTAATCTGGCGAGGCTCGGGAATATTCCGGCGAAGGCTCGGGTCTTTATTTCGGCATTCCACGGTATATATGGTGTATTTTAATTCTATATCCGGCATGTACTAATAATTCGGAATTGGGTTATGTACTTAATTGTGTTTAGTGGAAACCGAGAGTGTGAGTAGTATGAGGCCGGTAATTACCGACACGGGTAGAACCTTAGGCCGGGAATCTTTGGCTTGGATTGACCTTGGACTTAAGTAACGGGCTTTGAGCCCAATCCTATAATTGGTTAACTAAGGACTTAAGGAAGTGGGCCTTGGGCCCGGAAATTGAATTTGGACTTAGATTGGGCTTTAGGCCGGAAACCTGTTAAGGATATAATGTATGGGCCATAGGCTCGGGAACTACTCTTGGACTTAGTTGGGCTTAAGCCCGGTGAACCTTAGGTCCCGATACTCGGAGTTTTGGTGAGGGAACATTATGTCGGGTTTAAACCCGGGAATTTCATAAATGGCTAACTAGGGACGGGTTTAACTCAGTTGAGCATTATAGTTACATGCATGCACGTCTTTATTGTTATTGTTTGTAATTTGNTGGGAAAAGCTCCACAGGACAATCGTCGTTGAGGTGACTTTATACGTCTTTTTATGTCTGTATGCATGAGCTTGTTGGATTGGTCTGTATGAGTTGCATGGTTGTTTGCTAACATGCTGTGATCCGTATTGTGTGCCTAAGTGTACCTTTTGCTTATGAGCTGGATATTTGGTTTGTTATGGATTATAACATGTGGTGTGATTCTGGGTGTTTTGTCTGATGAATTGTGGGTCGGAGACCCGGTAATCTGATTGAGTTGTTTTTATCACACAACCCTGTTAAATCACAATCTCTTGGCACACATGAACTCATAATTTATGAATAAGAATAATGTACAGTAGAAGTTAGGCTACTGTGTGCTGATGACCGGTTGGTTCGAGCGGGAAGTGATACCCCTCGGGTTTGCTTGCGGAATAGCAAGTGTTATGCGGATTTGCATATGGGTCTGTAATGACCAGTTCTACCTCCCTCCTTCTACCTCCCCCTTTCTACCTCCCTCTTTCTCTCTGTCTCTCTCTCTCTCTCTATGGATTTGTTTGGGCTTCGTGCCTGGTTTTATTTGGGCTTATGCCTGGTTGTCTCATAAGACGGGACCGAGCTCGACGCACACAGTAGGGGGCCCTGAACAATAAATTTTAATAAGAAAACTTAACACATAACAGATGGGGAATAATGAACTGTTTGCTTGAATGTCTTGGCATGTTAGTACCGGTTGTTGTATGTTGCTTACTTGTCTTGTTGCTCTTCTTTCCTTTCGGACTTGATCTGCACACCTTCATAATTAGATTTATATTGCTCACTGAGTAGGCGACTCATATAATCGCCAATGTTGTTTTTCAGACCTTAGTTAGCGTGCAGTCACTTTCCATCCTTCCAGAGTACGGACGTGGATATCTCAGCAGGTAGCTGTGCTTCTTCTCCCGGTGGGATCCATAGAGCCGACTTGCATCTCATTTTGATTTTTGTTTTATTTTATCTTTATCTTCCGCTGCACTGGATTTTGATGAGATGTCATTCTGATTTTGTTTATTTTATCGGCGGGTTGCCGGGATTTGATATTGATGATGTTTCGGCAGGATGCCGGGTTGTCTTGTGGCTTGTTAAGCCGGATTGTTATGTTTTTTATGACATCTCATTTTATTAAGAATTTTGGATAATGTTTTTGATATTGGATTTCGTGTCCTGGGTTTCAGGGGTATTTTGGTAATTTCCTTGTGTTTAAGTATTTTATTGCAAAATTGGGACACGGGTGTTTCATTTATTCTTATTCTTTTTTTTTTAATTTCGGACTGGGCCAAATAGTACTAGCCCAGACCATGCACAGTGCCTAACCCAGGCCCCAACTAGGAGCCCAGGCACAGGCCCACACGCAGGCCTGGAACCTGACCCAACAGCCCAGCCCGCTAGCTCAACCCAGGCTCCAACCCACAACACAATCCAAAATACACCAGCCTAACCCACGACCCGGTTGAGGCATCGGGTCAAACTCGACCCACCCGACCGAAGGGGTTGTCTTCAACCCGATCTGCAACTCACCTAAGCAAGGTGATGTTGAGGCGGAGCGGCGAGGCAGGCGAGGCGTTTTGGGGGCGAGCGGAAAGAAGGACGCTTCGAGGGAGGCAACGACTGACGGCGGCAGCTGCGGTCGTAGGGGTGGCGTCTGCGACTTCTGGTGGCGGCGAATAGAGCGACGGTGACGGCTTCAGGCTGCAGCGTCGAGGAGCAAGGGAGGAGAGTAGGGAGGAGGAAGATGGTGGGGGTACTGCGCGCGGTGGTGGCGGTTGCAGGTGGTGCGTGAGGTGATGTGGGTGGTGGTCGATGGTGCTGTCTCGGGTGGTTCACGGTGTGGAGGAGAGGAAAGGAAAAAAAAGAAAAGAAAAGAATAGAGAGGGGAGAGGAGAGAAACGGTGGAGTGTGGTGTTGTTTGTGTTGTTTTATTATTTTGTTTTCGGCTTGCTCAAGTAGTTTGCAGTGAAGGGTGGCTACTGGCAGGTGGTTTGCAGAGGAAATGATGTAGATGATGGCGTGCACTGGGAAGGCAGATGAAGGCACAGGTAAGGCGTGCAAGACTGGTGAAGCACGAGCAAAATACTGGTAAGGCACGGGTAACACATTCTGCTCACAGGCTTCACAGTAAAAGGCGGCGGCAGCCTTAATACTGTGCAGCATGTGAGGCGGGTTCTGTCCGGACCAGAAAATAACTAATATACCCCCTTGAATTTATTTCTGGTCTGATAATTCGAGGATAAACTTGACTTTTCGGAAGATACCTGGCCCCGAAAAATTCCAACTTTGGTCTGAAAAATCCGCAGAAAAATCCCGAACGTGGGACAGGGCTCGGTTTCGAAATCCGATGTACAAGTTATCATAAATTAATTACCCAAGATTAATTTTAATGGTAAATAACTGTGTAAAAACTTTTTACGGTACCGGTAAAAATGCGAAAATTACCCGGGCTGTTACTAAAGGTTTCTTTGCCACCTTATTTCTGTAAAATTTCTTTTTTATTTTTTGATAAATAATTAAAAGAAAATATTTATATATATATAAAAGATTTCTTTGCCATTTTTTTTGTAAAATTTCTTTTTTACTTTTTGATAAAAAATAAAAAAGGAAAAAATTTATATAAAATAAAAAGGAAAAAAATGTTTCTTTGCCACAATCCGCATTGAGGCATAATTATTGTTGCGGGTCAGCTGCCATAGAAATACTCCGCTACTGTATATAAATATTCTATAAAATATATCAGAACACAGTTATTTGGCTCCTTTGGCAAGTAATGTTTGGCTTGCATTACTGATTGTGCTGTATTTCTTTATTTAGATTGAATGGTAATTTGAAGCCTTGGTTTGTTTCTGTTGGGATTGTCTTTTCGGGGTTCACCCTCCCAATAAATGACATATAGAGACATTATACTCAGACTTAATTTGCAACACAAATTGTTCGGGGCTTCACCCTGCCATTGGTTAATTTGCTTCTATTCGGCTTCACCCTCCCAATATTGAATGACATATATGGGGACAATGTATAGCATGTTCTACTCTGACTTTGTGGTTTTATTTATGACTGTTTGCAATTTTATGATGGCTAATGTCCAAACTACATCTATTCTATATAACAAACATGAAAACTTAGAATAAAAAAAAAAGCATACATGAAAACAACTTGAAAAGAGTTTTGCACGCCACTTTGTCTCTGAAGCCGTTCTATAAAAGTAGCCTGGCTGGGATCCATCATCCATGTGTGGATTCAGACAGCTTGGAGTATGTGGCAAGTTTTGTTATGATCTAGATCAGAGAGATTGCTATGTACTTTGGTCTACCTCTTGGTCAGAATATGCATCAAGCCAAAGCATGGAAACACATTTTTTTTAGGGAAACCTGTTTTTTTTATATATAAATGAAATTTTATTAATATAAACTACTAAATATGAACACAAGCAGCCATCACAAAGATGACTCCTAATCGAAATACATCATTACATGATCAACGTCAATAGAGTAAAAACATAAGCAGAGATAAAGACCAACACAATTGCAACGCACCAAACCATGACAACATCTGCATAAACATGGATAAGACGCCTTAGCCCATAGTAAAGACCTGAATCAACACAAACTCCAAGTCTCTAACATTGACATCAATCCACATCTACATCCTTCGCCTCAAAACTTAATTTTTCCCATGCCATCCAAATGTTCCAACCCTTTCTTCTTGCTACCTTCAGCCCATCTCTATAAATCAAGCTCCTCAATCAATAAATCCACATTAGCCAGCTCCCTATTTTCTGCATCAACTTCAACTGCTTCCTTTGAAAACAACTAACGCCTCCAATAGAAAGACCACTTATGGAACCATTCGCATCCACATACCTAAAAAAAAAAAGGCCTCCTACTCCATAACCGACCAACATCTCCATGTCTCCACCCTGAGCATTTAGGTTTGCACAAAAAAAGAAACTTCACATCATCAACTCAATAGCACTCCTCTATGTTATAAAAAAAACCCACACCCCTAATAACCAAGAAATCCTTAAGAAGCATTTTGGGCATGCTCCCACTCAGCATGTTCCTTCTCAATCAGTCCCTCCACCACCCGTTCCAATTTTGCAGAACCATCACCAACCAGCAGCCCAAGAGTCCTCCCAACCTCCATAGTTTTGCTAACCTTCGCAGACATAGATAGCTTAGAATTGACTGCCTCCTTCCCATTCACAACAGATGCCTCTACTGCTCTCATATTCCCCATCTTAATGTCACAGTCTTGGTTTGAACTATCTCCTGATCTCAACAATTTCACCCCTCCCCCTTTGCAAACCTTTTTTTGTTTCTTCATTTTTCCCGATTTTCCCCACCTCGTGCCTCTGTGGAAATTAACTTTTTCCAATAGAGCCCTAAATTGACGTTGTAAGAGTTTCAGAGAGATATTTAACTTCTTTTCACACGACTCCTCCTGATTGGCTAATGTTTCCTTTTGATTAGAGTTAATAATTCCCCCAGTAATATTCTCATCTGACTCTACTCTGTTAACAATGGGCCACGCATCACGCCCCTCCCCTATAATGCTTTCCTCTACAAGAGTTGAAGGGCTTTCCTTAATTGACCCTACCAGCCCATTAGGTTTAGTCACCCACATTTGGTTCTCAAGGCCTAGCTATTCTTTGGTTGATGGGCTGTCCTCGGTGGAAAGAGGACTGCGCTCATAAGGGACAATGGGCCAGTTCTAACTACAATTTGAATTCTTAAATCTATCAAATTTTCCATTAATATGAGTAGCCCTCACACTACACGACTCTTTGGAACCACTAAAACACTCTTGGGATGGAACACTAAAACTGGAGTCGCCGCTTTGATCATCAGAAATATTCTGATTTTTTCTTTGAAAATCGCTCCTTGGGACTCTGGAGCATGTGTGCCACCTTTCCTGCTTACCAATCACCTGACTAACTTTTGCCACTACTTTTCCTTTTTTAATGTTTTTGATAGTTTCCAAGGTCCCAAACGGGTCTGGAGACTCATTGATTTCTTCGTTATCCGATACATGGTTGCTCTGGTCGCTAGAGACACCCACCTGAACCAGTCTTGCACTCTTCACCACATCACCTGGCTCATCCTCAAACTCTGCAGGATGAATGGATTGCATTTCTTCTGTAAACACAGTGAACGTGTTATCACCAACAACCACCTCAAATAGTCTTGATATAGGAACCTTATAAGTTGTTTGAATTAAGACTCTTGCCAGTGTTAAGTCAGCGCTGGATTCTAACTCATTTTGGAGACGAATAAACTTTCCAAAACAGATGGAAATCATGCTAAAGAAATCTTTACACCAAGCCACAGGAGGGGTCCCGTGTATATTGATCCAACACAGTCTATGAGAGGCACATTCATTCAACTCCCATTCCATCAACAGATAAAAAATTCCAAGGCTCAACAAGACTTCGGACTTCAAACATTCAAGCAATATCTCCCTTGTTTTGAATTTCATAAGAACATAGCATCCGCCCAAAGCTTTGACACTGACTTCCTGCTTTAGGCTTGACTTGATGAGACTCTTAATTCCACTTATTCTAACACCCTCGCAGACAGCACCAAAAGCATAAGTTTTTATTTTATTCAGCCATTGATCATCTGGATGAAAGGAGATTGCTGACTTGTTTGATGCGTCACCTCCTACATTACCAGCCACTTCTTGCCTTCCAGCCAAGTTTGAACCAGCAGCTTGGGCAAAAGAGTGACCGGCGCATACGTTACTCTTGTCAATGTTTAGCTTTTGCATCTGCTCAACTCTAACCCCAGTTCCATTCCTAGCCTCCACCCTCTTATTCCTGCCTAAATTGGCTATGATCATACCATTACAGTTTTTGTTGATCATTCTGACAATTTCACTAGTGTTCCCTTTGTTTATACAAAGACCAAAATCATGATCTACTATAGGTCATTTATGTTTGGGCTCTCTTTGTTCAAGGGCCGATACTGTGCTCTTACAGGCCCAGGGGTCTTTCTTTGGTATCTGGTCCAAGACAGATGTCATCCACTGGACCAAGACCGATGTCATCCACTGGACCAAGACCGATGTCATCCACTGGTCCAAGACCGATATCATCCATTGGACTAGGACCGATGTCATGGATCTCTACTGGGCTAATAAGTGTCTAAGCCTAACTTATGCAGGTCAGGAGTTCTAGACTGGGATTGGTGTCTTTCTAAGTCCGATGTCTTACACTGGTCAAGGACTGGTTCTTGGATTTGAATTTGAATCAAGATTTTTTATATTATCAAGTCGTTAGAAGATCGGGTTGACTTGTGATCAGGAAAGTCCACAAGCCGTTGGAGTTTGCGCAATCGTTTGTGATTTCTATTCGTGTTTGAAAATTAAAAGGGAAGATATCGGGGTTCAGAGGATATCCCGCCTCAAGCAGTGTTTAGAATTTGAAATAAGGTTTTTGGGGCGCTTTATTGTTTTATCGTTTGTTTTGTGATAACCTATATAAGGTTATTGGTAATGCTTGTACCGGGATAAAAAAAAATCAATCAAAGAGCAATTTCTAACCTTTATCAGTTTACTTTTATCGCACTTTAGCGTAATTTATCATGCTTTATTAGTTTAGTATAACTTAGAAAACCCCAAAACACTAAAACCCGATTTAGGGCGCTTGACATTCGTGCATTCGGCCCTTCCTTTTACGGTCGGATTCGGTTGTCGGTTTGGCCTTTCATCGGTCGGATCGGCAAGTCAGCATCAAAATCCGGTCCAGGACGCGCTACACCGTCCGTTCAGCCTTTCAATGGTCGGATCCGGTTGTCGGTTCTGCTCTTTAAATAGTCGGATCGATAGGTTGAGGGTCGCTCGTTGTTCGTGCGCGAACACCCTTTATTCTCAAATCTAACAAAACCATACCTTACTCCATTCCATAAATAAAAAAGAAGAAATTTTTTTTGCCACGTGGTGATTGGAATATTTATTCCTTTTACTTAATAATCAATCATATTTCTTTTATAAAAATTATGGAAAATAAAAAAATAAGAACAAAGATAAAATAAACATTGACTATTTAATTTTTTTGTTAAATAGAAGAAAAATAAAAATATTACACAGTATGAACAAAAAAAGAAGAATAAGATAAGATCGGATAAGAACTTTGACCTCTTCATCCATTTGATAATTTTTTTTAATATTCTATTTTCTCCTCCTTTTCCTCCTCCTCCTCCCCTCTAACCTCCCTCAGGATTACTTTTCTTCTCACAAAATAATAGACCAACAATAATCGAAACTAAAATCAAAACAAATCTACTTTTTTCCTCCTCATCAATCGCCATAACACCAAGAACAAAAAATTGTGAATTACAAACTTAATTACTCCATAGGACAATCCGAATCTAGCCATACTCCACCCTGAGTACTGCAAATCCGAGTCCTGCCACCAACAGTCCGGCAAAAACAAATCCAGTCAACCATCAACGATGTCCCGAGCATCAACAAATCTAGTACGACGAAAACAAATCCGGTCAACACAGAAAGAGAGGAAAAGAACGCGAGCAGAGAAGTGTGGGCCTTGGCTAGAATTTTTTTTGTGGAGGAGGCATTCTGGTGTGACTTCGCCATGCTTAAATCATACGCCATTATATTATATCCTAAATCTTTCAGCTTGCAACCTTTGGGTACTACTATGGTAACACCTCTTGATTGTTTGTATATATACTAATCAAAAGAACCGACTTAACCTTTTTCTAGTATTTCCTTCTTCCAATCGGATACCTTTTTTCTTTTTCTTTTTCTTTCTTTCTTTTTTTTTTCAGTTGGAGCTACAGTTACTAGCCGCTAAAAGGAATCCTTGTTTAGTGCTTCATTACATTTTACCCTATGTATTTTCGATCAAACTAGGATCACCCCTGAAAAAAAACAGTTTTTGGCCCCCTAAATTTTGTGATTCCGCATTTTACCTCATTATGTTAGGGTTATTATATCTATGTTATTGATCAACACGAAATTTTCTTTTAACTAGAAGTAAGAACAATCGCTAATTTAGTTCCATCCGGACTCCAGGGCACTGTTGGTCTCCAATGAATTACAACCCATCACTATCGTAATTTTTCCTTTTTTAAACGTCGTCTTATTGGCTCCCAAGACCTGAGAGTTGACTTTTGGCTACTCTATGACCTGTGAGTTGACTTTCGGACTTGTTGACCGATGGGGTTGACTTTCGGTCCTGTTGACCGATAGGGTTGACTTTTCGCCATGTTGACCGATGGGCTGACTTTCGGCTTTGTTGATCTATTGGGTTGACTTTCGACCCTGGATGAGTCGACTTTTGGTCTGATGGAGCTGCCTTTTACTGACCAAGGGGTTGACTTTGGGTCTCAACGATCTCGATGGAGTTGGCTCCGGGTTTTTATCGGCCGATGGCATTGACTTCGAGTTTCTTTGTCCGTGGAGGTTGAGTTCGGTGCCGGCTTTGTCCGATGATTCTGGTGTTTCGATTTTGGCTGTTGGTAAGGATCACCCCTTCGATTTACGATAGTCTTCAATCAAAGGGCTGAGGGGGGAAACTGTTTATACCAAGACTAAAATCGTGATCTACTACAGGTCGCTCATGTTTGGGCTCTCTCTAGTCAAGGGCCGATACTGCGCTCTTACAGGCCCAATAGTCTTTTTTTGGTATCTGGTCCAAGACCGATGTCATCTAGTGGTCCAAGACCGATGTCATTCACTGGTCCAAGACCGATGTCATCCACTGGTCCAAGACCGATATCATCCATTGGACTAGGACCGATGCCATGGAACTCCACTCGACTAAGACCAATGTCTTTCACTAGTCTAAGTCCGATATCCGGTATTTAACAGGTGTCTAAGGCGGCTCATACAGGTCAGGGGCACTAGACTAGGATTGGTATCTTTCTAAGTCCGATTTCTTACGCTGGTCAAGGACCGGTTCTTGGATTTGAGTTTGAGTCATGATTTTTGATAGTATCAAGTCGTTAGAAGATCGGCTTGACTTGTGATCAGGGAAGTCCACCGTTAGAGTCTGCGCAATCCTTTGTGATTTCTATTCGTGTTTGAAAACTAAAAGGGAAGATATCGGGGTTCGGAGGATATCCCGCCTCAAGCGGTGTTTAGAAATCGAAATAAGGTTTTTGGGGCGCTTTATTGTTTTATCGTTTGTTTTGTGATAACCTATATAAGGTTATTGGTAATGCTTGTACCTGGATCCTAGAAATATCAATCAAAGACCAATTTCTATCCTTTATCAGTTTACTTTTATTGCGCTTTAGCGTAATTTATCATGCTTTATTAGTTTAGCATAACTTAGAAAACCCCAAAACACAAAACCCGATCTAGGGCGTTTGACGGTCGTCCGGCCCTTTTTTCAACGGTCGGATTCGGTTGTCGCTTTGGCCTTTCATCGGTCAGATCGGCAGGTCAGCATCAAAACCCGGTCAGTCTTTCAACGGTCAGATCCGGTTGTCGGTTCGGCTCTTTAAACAGTCAGATCGGTAGGTCGAGGGTCGCTCGTTGTTCGCGCGCAAACAGTGAGCTCCGAATATATACAGATGCGACTCTTCCAGATTTCCAAACAAAGGTTTTCCCAGGACCACAAGTACCGCTGCCGGAGTGAATTGTGAATCCTGTAGTGTAAACAATTATTAACATGGGCTATGGGAGTACCGCCGTACCGGGCCTCAATTGGTAGGAAAAAGATCAAATAAAACAAGAGATTATTGGGTGGGTATTAGTATTACTCAAATAAACGTGCCCTTAAAATTTAGTGACCGTCTTGATTTTAGGAGCTCCACAGGAAGCAGAAAGCCTGCTTTGCTTTCCCCACTTAGTATACAGATGCGGTGGGCAGGGTTGTTGAGGTGCAAATCTTAGTATACATATGCACGCCAACTGTTTGAGAGAAATGTAAGTTTGAATTTTGTGTTATATAATTTATCCATCCTGCATATGTTGTAACACTAGGTAGAAGTGATTCATAATTTAATGACAAGTTAGAGTCTTACTTTAAGATTTGTCCTTGGCCATTTGTTTCTTTTTTTAATAAAATTGAGCTCTGCTTTCTTATGACCACTATTCTACAGGTATTCTGTGATATTCTTAGTAATAATTATATATTTATATCGCCGTAAATTTTGGTCAGCATGGTCCAAATTGAACTTCGATGACTTCACTTACGCTTTCCATGTGAGTCGAATTCCTATGTGACCCTACAATACAGATTAAACAATTGTAACAATAGGCTAGCTCCTCTTTCCTTCTGTACCTTTTGTATTACATTTATTGCTCATAATATCACTGGGTCATTACCCTCTCCCCAAAAGGTCAACTTAGTGGGGTGTGCAGTACCCCTGTATATATGGCCCAAGACCTTCCCCTTCTTTTCTGATGTGGGATTCCGTCACATTCTCCCCCTCCGAATCCGACGACCCCCCGTCGTCGACCGGACACCCTGCCTACTCCGTCCCCACGGAGCGCTTGGCGTGACATCGGAGTTGGGTCGGGTCATAAGAATAAAAAAAGGAGATAAGAAATGCAATATGGTTAAATCTACTAATTTTGAAATTATGTAACTAAAATATATAGTAAGTAGAAGAAAAAATAAATTTAAATTCTAAAACAAATAATAAATAAATAATAAGGGATACTTATTTTTTATTTTAATTCATCACAATCTTTGAGTCATCTCTAGGGTCATCCATTTCACATCCTTTTAGGGTAGCCCATTTTGATTCTTTCACTATACTACACGGCACCAAAGAATCTTTAGTTTCTTTGTCAGGAAATCATCTTTCTAAACTTTTTTTTTTCACCCATGTAACATCCCAATTTTATCTTTTTTTCTTTTACCTAATAATCTTAATTCTTCCCAACTATATATCCCAAATATTGAGAAGCTTTCCCAAACTCGTTTTGATACAAGTCAGTCACTTCAAGTGTCACGACCCAATAAATTTAGTAGGAGTTTGTCTTGTTAAGAGGGCGGAGAGCGTCGAGGGCTGTATTTTATCGAGTTCGCGTTCCTTCGGGTACATTCCTCCACAGCATAGGGTTGTCACTCTCAATTCAATAAAACGAATTATTAGCAGGTCAACTCAAAATTAAATTATCTCAATAATCCCGAGTCAAATACACAAAAATCCAAAAAATAATAAAAATATTGATAAATCATCAAATTAAATTATAAACACATTTCATCCAAGGATTAAATCATCTCATTAATCCACAAACAAAAAAACATTTATAATTCAATAAAACAAATTATTAGCAGGTCAAATTTGGGGTGTTTACAATCACAACACAAAGATTGGTTTCAGAAAAGATATGTCATAAACGTACTTGCCATTCACGATTCAAGATTAATCAGGTGTTGAACCATTCACAATAAAGCAGTGCATCTACATGAATTCGACCTGTTGCAACTTGCAATTGATTTGTAATCACTGTGAGGCATCCACTTCAGCTTCTATGTATTTAAATCCTACCTTCGGAGTTGCTAAGTGCTAACTAAACTCCAAATGTTCACGCGAAACTAGCAGTGAAGCGCCCCGATCCGTATTTATCGTACATAGTAAACACGTGCCGGAACTGTAACAACCCAACAAAACAAAGCCCAGCATACAGTGTATACAACAGAAACTTTGGCTCAACAGCCCAAAATACAAACATTAGAAATCTGGCCCTTCGGCCCAACATCAAAACATATCACCCGAACCCGGGAACATCAATAACATCACAACCGGCCTAAGGCCCAACAACAACAATAATCAGCACAGCGGAAGACTTTTAAAACTCACAAAGACATTGTATGCGACACTGATGCAAACTAATGGATCCGAGTCCTGTCCAAGGGATAACGCCGCAGCCTGTCTTGAATGCATCATACCTGAACCACAAATAACTCAACCTACGGGATGAAAGCCCGCAGGTGAGGGGTGAGTCCGAAGTGCCCACCAACTATGGATAGACGATCAATATGCAACACCATAAGTTACTTAAGGTCGAAACAGTCATAACAGCCAAATATATACCAATCCAAAAGACTCGACCCAAAACTGGTCCATGACCAAAAAGACTTAAACAAAAACCAATTTCCAATTTTATCTTTCCGGGCCCTGTCACGGATAAGCTAGGGCTGTACCAGGTTATCAACCTGTTCCTGGTGCCAGATCAAAAAGAACCCGGGATCAACATTCCAATAACAAACTCAGGGAATCAACATCCCAATCAAACCGGCATCAACATGCCCATCACAAGTAACCCAGATCATGGCCACCACAAAACAGTCTCTAACCATCCGGTCATACCTCTACTTACCACATGACAATTATATCATCATCATCCAAAAACCAAATCTCAGGGATCAACATCCCTAACCAAAACACCGGGATAGACATCCCAATCCAAAACCAAGGATCGACATCCTTATCACAATTTATTATTTAATCCATTATTCTTTATACCAAAAAGTCACAAAGATAAACATCCAAAACTCAATGCATGGGGATAAACATCCCAAAATCAATCAAGGCACTGGGATAAACGTCCCGAAACAAACCACAACAAATGCAACACTCAACAGTGCAACAATCATCAAACACAACAACCGAGTAATACAGGCATATATTGAAGGGAATCCATCCTCACCTTAGCCGATTACTCAACTCTGAAGACAATGACCAGTCCAAAGCCGGCTCCTCGAAAACTGCCCGATATCAAAACCTATACCACAAAATAACATGCTCACATAAATGCACATAATTGGTAAGCTATGATGCCAATACTGCGAAATAAATCCATCCCAGTTCATATCCCTTATTATCATCTTTTACCGAAAATATTATACCGTAAGTATATCCGAATATAATTCCGGTACCATACTTTAATTAAAACTCTCCTTTAAATATTTTTTATAGAGTAATTATACTTTGTCTTCCAAAATAATAGCAATGTAATTTTCCTAGAAATTATATCATATATATGTATTTTCCTGAAATTATTTCCATAAAATATATTTCTTGCCAAAATATAATTACCAAATATTATCATCTTTAGAAAACCATATTTCTAGAAAACATTAATCATACAAAATTATTTTCTAAAAATAAATACGAATTAATAAATATACCTATACATTTCCAAAGGTAAAATACTTTTCCAAACAATTATATATCAAAGTAATTATATATTTTCAAAACTATTACTTTTGTATACCATAAATACATATTTTCCAAAAGGTACCAGTTACCATTATTTTCCAGGGAAAATAACATATGTATAAAATTTTCAGAAATTATTTTCATGGTATTTATACTTTTTCCAAATGATAACAATTTTTCCAAAAAATAACTTAATTATTTATCAAAGTATATATATTTATATTTCTCTCAAAATACCAGAATTAAACTGACCATAATTTTCTCAAGGTGAATATATATTTTTTTTCCAGAATTAAATACCAGCAAATAAGTAAATATATATATATATATATTTTGAGAAAATAAACCGGACTGGGCCATGAATAGCGCCGACCCAGACCAAGGCAAGGAGCCCAGCACAGGCCTACCAAGGCTCGGCCCAGCACCAGCCCACAGCCCAACCTAGGCCTGCGTGATCCAACCCGCAAGCGTCCAGGTCGAACACGGGTCAAGCGGGTCTGCTCACCTTTCTGCAGCGGCGGGCGACGACGACAAGGCGGGGCGGGGCGACGACGAGTAGGACGGCCACAGCTTGGCGAGACAAGGGCGACGTCGCGGTGGAGCTCGCTGCTGGTGGTTGTCATCGTCAGCGGGTCAACAGCCATTAACGGCGCGTCGGTGGACGGAAAAGCACGGGGTCAGCGGTGGTCGAAAGGCGACGGTGAAGGGAGCATGCTGGTGGCGGCGGTGCAGCGAACGGCGGCGTGGAACTCCTCCCCATGTACAGTAACCGAGAGGAGAATGGTGACGCACTGTTCACCGGGTTTCTTTCTTTTTTTTTCCTTCTTTCTTTTCTTTTCTTTTTCTATTTTCTGTTTTGTTTTTATTTTTTTCTTTTCTTTTTTATTTTCTTTATCTTCTTTTTCCTTTCTTTTTTCTCTCTTTTTTTTCTCTCTTCTTTTCTCTCTTCCTTTCTTCCCCTTCCCTCCTCTTCTCCCGCTTTTATACACAAACTTAGCCACCATCAATAATGCAGGCTTGTCCGATCCGGACCAGAAAATAACTGATACCCCCTTAGTTATTTTCCGGTATGATTTTTCTGAGGATTCCGGGACCCAAAAAATACCAACTTTGGTTCGTAAAATCCACGGAAAAATCTCGAGCGCGGGAAAAGACTCGGTTTCGAAAAACGATACCCGATTTACCTTGAATTAATTACCCAAGATTAATTCTTCCGGTAAATCACTGTAAAAAGACTTTTACAGTCCCGATAAAAAATACCAAATTTTTACCTGGGCTGTTACAGTCTACCCACCTTAAAAGGAATTTCGTCCTCGAAATTCCTTGTCTTATCCGTGGGTCCTACCACGATAAGCTTCTGGCACACTCTACTAGGTGTCCAAACTCAACGCGAGATACCGCTTATACCGTTAAGCGACATCTCCTCCGCTTATAAATACCAAACCTCATAACTGAGACACTCACTCTCAGCCATGGATTCTCCACTAAGATCAAGAACCACCTCTGACTCTGAGGATAACAGCTACATCGGTGGTACTGCTTTCCTGACAAGCTCCGATGAAGAACCTCCCAAGAAGCGGTTCAAGACAAACACCATCAGTCTGAAGGAAGATATTGTGGTCTCCCCAAGACAGCGAAAGAAGCGTGCTGGCAAAGAAGTTGATGATCGGAAGGGCAAAGCAATGGCTGAAAGCAGCACTCCACTGCAGACACTATCGCAGCTGAACGTCTCACTGAGGAAGGTCAGCTCGGCGGTGATGCAGATAGAATTGGCGTGCGCGGAACTCTTTCCTCACGTGAAAAACATCCAAAAACTTGTAAAAGACCTTGAGAAGCATGTAACTCAATAGAGTACTTCTTCTCTGTATTGTAAAACTGTTATGAAAAATAAATAAACAAGCTTTTTCCTTTATAAAATAATTCTGTCTTTATAACATAAAAACTTATGTTAAATGGAAAATAAAATATTTTTAAGTAGAAGAAAACCAATAAGAAGGAAAGAAAATCAACATAAAGATGTTAAAAAACAGAACCAACAAAAGGAAGTAAAACCAACATAAAGAATTTAAAAACAAAACAAAACTCGTTTAACAAAACCAAAACATAAAGAAGTTAAAACAAAAACATATTTTCATGTTCGGCGCTCTAGATCGGTCGTAAACATTCTCGATCCCGAGAAACGTAACATGCACAGCTAACGGTAATGTTGGTTCCCTCGTGAAAAAGACATCCGTTAGCTCGCAAGGCGATGATCACGAACACGTCCTGTGTCCCTCGAAAAAACCGTTATCCACTTGTTCACAAATTCCGCATGAGCCAAAAACGTTTATCAAGTCTTGTATCCCTTTGTGATGTCCGAACAGGTGTAAGCTTGTCGCACATACGCTCTACTCGAGGTATGGTCCCATCAGTCTAGCCTCAACGGTCACGGATGCATGTGATAAAAGATGCAGAAAAATATAGTAAAAGCCATAAAAAGAAACGCCAAGGTAGCCAGGGCGATAGAAAATTGTGAGATGGAGAAGAGTTGAAAAACACTTGCGTTTGTAGCCCGAAAGACGTATAAAGTAACGAAGAAAAATTTCAAACCATGGCAAAGTTTTCAAAAAGCAAAATCCAATCAACGACGAAATTTTCAAAAAGCAAAACCCCGAAGATCGAAAATGGTTTAAAGTTTTGCGAAGGGAATCTACTTTCCCTATCCCCGAAAAATATTTTATTTTGTATTTTATTTTATATTTTCTTTTTCTTTTTCTTTTTCTTTACATTCTTTTCTCTCTTTTTTTTTTACTGCTTCCTTCTCTTTCTTTTTTTTCCTATTTTCTTACTTTTTCTTCTTTTTTTTTCTTTTATTTCTTTTTTTTCTTTTTTTCGGGAACAGGTGGGGTCTATACTTTGAAAAACAGGTAAACATTTTTCTATAAAAGGCAAAACAACGAAAAGCAAAAACCACAAAGCATCCAAAAGACAACAAAACACTCAGGCAAAGAAAACACAACGTTCAGAAAACAAAACACCAACTCGTCCAAAACACAATGCCTGCTCCATCATCCGTCTTTTTCGTCGAAGGTGCCTCCCTAGGCAGAAGAAACCGGCTGGCCTACAACATGATCAACGAACGTCCGGAGGAACTACCGAACGAGCTCGGCAGGATGCCTCGTCTGGTCTTTGTCGACGAACTCTACTCGTCGAGGTTCTTCGTCACTCCCATGGAAGAGACGTTCTTCCTAGAGGACCAAGGCACCCTGAGGACTTCCTTCTACGGCTCGGCCAATTCCGTCATGTTTTTCATTTCTGAAAGACTTCAGGAATTCAACCTAGAGCCCACTTGCCATTTCATGGACCAAGGTACCGACTACTAGCTCTCGATGATTGCCCAAAGCATGCCCAGAGTCACTCGGTTACCTCCAACTTGGCCAAAGGCCCGACTTCTGGTGTGGAACTGCAGAGGAGTCGGTAGGCCTTCCCAGGAGTTCTCGCGTACCTTGAGGGACCTGAAGAACCAGTACAAGCCCAACATGGTTCTTCTCACGGAGACCCAGTGGCAGCCTGAAGACGATCACGGTGTCATCCCACTTCGGTTTCCTCCAGCAAACCAGTTCGAGCTTCCTAGCCAGAACAACACAGGTGGCATGTGGTTCTCATGGAATGACAGCATCAGGGTCAACATTACCAATGACCCCAATAGCTTCAGGGTCAACGTTGTACCGAGAAGATGAATGTTTTTAAATAATAATGATAATATAATATTAATGTTTGTAATAATAATATTAGTAATATTAATAATATTTATGTTTCTGCATGTTTATGACATCATTTACCTCTTATGTGAATGTTCTGTGGCAAGCTGGCGTCCCTCGACTGGATCCATCATGTACTAACTAAATGATATAAAATAATAAACAAATGGAGCGAACTATGCAAACAAGAACAACAAACACACAAGGACTACCCAACAAGACCTAACGCCCGCTCCGCTACCAAAAAAGAAGCGCCCCGACCCGTATTTACCGTACATAGTAAACACGTGCCGGAACTGTAACGACCCAACCAAACAAAGCCCAGCATACAGTGTATACAACAGAAACTCTGGCTCAACAGCCCAAAATACAAACATTAGAAATCTGGCCCTTCGGCCCAACATCAAAACATATCACCCGAACCCGGGAACATCAATAACATCACAACCGACCTAAGGCCCAACGACAACAATAATCAGCACAGCGGAAGACTTTTAAAACTCACAAAGACACTATATGCGACACTAATGCTAACTAATGGATCCGAGTCTTGTCCAAGGGATAACGCCGTAGCCTGTCTTGAATGCATCATACCTGAACCACAAATAATTCAACCTACGGGATGAAAGCCCGCAGGTGAGGGGTGAGTCCGAAGTGCCCACCAACTATGGATAGACGATCAATATGCAACACCATAAGTTACTCAAGGTCGAAACAGTCATAACAACCAAATATATACCAATCCAAAAGACTCGATCCAAAACTGGTCCAAGACCAAAAAGACTTAAACCAAAACCAATTTCCAATTTTATCTTTCCGGGCCCCGTCACGGATAAGCTAGGGCCGTACCAGGTTATCAACTTGTTCTTGGTGCCAGATCAAAAAGAACTCGGGATCAACATCCCAATAACAAACTCAGGGAATCAATATCCCAATCAAACCGGCATCAACATGCCCATCACAAGTAACCCAGATCATGGCCACCACAAAACAGTCTCTAACCATCCGGTCGTACCTCTACTTACCACATGACAATTATATCATCATCATCCAAAAACCAAATCTCAAGGATCAACATCCCTAACCAAAACACCGGGATAGACATCCCAATCTAAAACCAAAGATCGACATCCTTATCACAATTTATTATTTAATCCATTATTCTTTATACCAAAAAGTCACAAAGATAAACATCCAAAACTCAATGCACGGGGATAAACATCCCAAAATCAATCAAGGCACTAGGATAAACGTCCCGAAACAAACCACAGCAAATGCAACACTAAACAGTGCAACAATCATCAAACACAACAACCGAGTAATACAGGCATATATTGAAGGAAATCCATCCTCACCTTAGCCGATTACTCAACTCTGAAGACAATGACCGGTCCAAAGCCGGCTCCTCAGAAACTGCCCGATATCAAAACCTATACCAAAAAACAACATGCTCATATAAATGCACATAATCGGTGTAACGCCCCGAATTTTCATAATTTGATTTTTCGGAATTTTCGAAATTTTTATTCCAATTTTGCCCTTGGGGTATTTTCGAGTTTTAGTCGAAGAAATAAATTACTATGCCTTGGAAATGTCAATTTTAAGTGGGTGTCGTTCATGGTTCGGGTTCCGTTGGAAACGGATTCGAGAACAGGGTGAAACGCGAAGAATAACGTGGGCACTAGTGAAACTACGTCGTTTTGGAAATTGTTTTAAAAAAAAACTGTTGACTAGGGCGGGTTGACCGCGCCTCAGCCCGAAACGGCGTCGTTTTGGGGCTGGGCCGGCTCAACCCTAAAAACCCTAGCCCCTTCCCTCTTTTCCTTCCTTTCTATTCTTTTCACTTTTCTTTCTTCTTCCTTTGTTTCCCCCGACGGCGCCCCCTCCTCCTACCTCCCATCTCCTTCTTCCTTCTCCTCTCATCTTCTCTCTCTCTTCCTCTTCTCTTCCTCCTCACTTCTTTCTTCCTCTTTTCTTTTCTTTCCGAGCCTACAACTGTCTCCTCTCGTCACCTCTCTCACGCGTCCGACACCACCACTTCACCACACTTTCTTCGCTCGCTACTCCACGCCGCCGGCCGTGGCTGTGTCGCCGTCTGCCAGTAGGAGGGGAGGAAGGAAGTTGAGCCGAGCACGACTCGGGGTACATCTCGTCCCCTCGCCGCCGCCTCTGGTTTCGTCGCCGGTAAGCCTCACGCTCCCTCTCTTTTCCTTCCGATCTGGGTTAGTTTGTTTGAGTTGCATGCTTGTTTGCTAACATGCTGTGATCCGTATTGTGTGCCTAAGTGTACTGTTTTGCTTAAGAGCTGGGTATTCGGATTGTTATGGTTTATAACATGTGATGTGATTTTGGGTGCTTTGTGTGATGTGTTGTGGGTCGGAGACCCGGTTATCTGAATGAGATGTTTTTATCACACTACCCTGTTAGATCACAACTAATGGCACACATAAACTCATAATTTGTGAATAAAGATAATGGACAGTAGAAGTTAGGCTACTGTGTGCTGATGACCGGTTGTTTCGAGCGGGAAGTGATACCCCTCGGGTTTGCATGCGGGTTAGCATGTGGTATGCGGATTTGCATATGGGTCTGTGATGACCGGTTTCTACCTCCCTCCTTCTACCTCCCCCCTTTCTACCTCCCTCTTTCTCTCTGTCTCTCTCTCTCTCTATGGTTATGTTGGGCTTCGTGCCTGGTTTTTATTTGGGCTTATGCCTGGTTGTCTCATGAGACGGGACCGAGCTCGACGCTCACAGTAGGGGCCCTGAATAATAAATCATAATAAGAAAACTTAACACACAACAGATGGAGAATAATAAACTGTATGCTTGATTGTGTTGGCATGTTAGTACTGATTGTTGTATGTTTGCATGCTAGTCTGTTGCTCTTCTTTCCTTTCGGACTTGATCTGCACACTCTCATAATTAGACTTATATTGCTCACTGAGTAGGCGACTCACATAATCGCCAACGTTGTTTTTCAGACCCATAGATAGCGTGCAGTCACTTTCTTCTTTTCCCGGAGTACGGACGAGGACATCCCAGCAGGTAGCTGTGCTTGTTCTCCCGGTTGGATCCATAGTGTCGGCATGCATACTGTTTTGTTTCTCATATTTTTATTCCATTTATTTCTTCCGCTGCATTGGATTTTTATTGAGATGTCTATTGATTTGGATTACATTATCGGCGGGTTGCCGGAATTTATTATTGATGATGTATCGGCAGGATGCCGGGTTTGATTTGGGGCTTGCTAAGCCGGAAGGTTTTGTTCTTTATGACATCTCGTTTGATTAAGAATTTTGGATATTGTTGATATTGGATTTTGTGTCCCGAGTTTCAGGGGTATTTTGGTAATTTCCTTGAGTTTTAGTATTTTATTGTAAAATTGGGACACGGGTGTTTCAATCGGTATGCTATGATGCCAATACTGCGAAATAAATCCATCCCAGTTCATATCCTTTATTATCATCTTTTACCGAAAATATTATACCGTACGTATATCCGAATATAATTCCGGTACCATACTTTAATTAAAACTCTCCTTTAAATACTTTTTATAGAGTAATTATACTTTGTCTTCCAAAATAATAACAATGTAGTTTTCCTAGAAATTATATCATATATATGTATTTTTCCCGAAATTATTTCCATAAAATATATTTCTTGCCAAAATATAACCATATTTCCAGAAAACATTAATCATACAAAATTATTTTCTAAAAATAAATACGAATTAATAAATATACCTATATATTTTCCAAAGGTAAAATACTTTTCCAAACAATTATATATCAAAGTAATTATATATTTTCAAAACTATTACTTTTGTATACCATAAATACATATTTTCCAAAAGGTACCAGTTACCATTATTTTCCAGGGAAAATAACATATGTATAAAATTTCCAGAAATTATTTTCATGGTATTTATATTTTTTCCAAATAATAATAGTTTTTCAAAAAAATAACTTAATTATTTATCAAAGTATATATATTTATATTTTTCTTAAAATACCAGAATTAAACTGACCATAATTTTCTCATGGTGAATATATATTTTTTTCAGAATTAAATACCAGCAAATAAGTATATATATATATATTTTTTTTAAGAAAATAAATCAGACTGGGCCATGAATAGCGCCGACCCAGACCAAGGCAAGGAGCCCAGCACAGGCCTGCCATGGCTCGGCCCAGCATCAGCCCACAGCCCAACCTAGTCCTGCGTGATCCAACCCGCAAGCGTCCGGGTCGAACACGGGTCAAGCGGGTCTGCTCACCTTTCTGCAGCGGCGGGCGACGACGACGAGGCGGGGCGGCGACGAGTAGGACGGCCACGGCTTGGCGAGACAAGGGCGACGTCGCGGTGGAGCTCGCTGCTGCGGCTGCTGGTGGTTGTCATTGTCAGCGGGTAAACGGCCATTAACGGCGCGTCGGTGGACGGAAAAGCACGGGGTCAACGGCGGTCGAAAGGCGACGGTGAAGGGAGCATGCTGGTGGCGGCGGTGCAGCGAACGGCGACGTGGAACTCCTCCCATGTACAGTAACCGAGAGGAGAATGGTGACGCACTGTTCACCGGGTTTCTTTTTTTTTTTTCCTTCTTTCTTTTCTTTTCTTTTTCTATTTTCTGTTTTGTATTTATTTTTTTTATTTTCTTTTTTTTCCTTTCTTTTTTTTCCTCTCGTTTTTTTCCGGTTTCCTTTTTTTTCTTTTTTATTTTATTTTTTTCTTTTTCCTTTCCTTTTTCTCTCTTTTTTTTTCTCTCTTCTTTTCTCTCTTCCTTTCTTCCTCTTCCCTGCTCTTCTCCCGCTTTTATACACAAACTTAGCCGCCATCAATAATGCAGGCTTGTCCGATCTGGACCAGAAAATAACTGATACCCCCTTAGTTATTTTCCGGTATGATTTTTCTGAGGATTCCGGGACCCGAAAAATACCAACTTTGGTCCGTAAAATCCACGGAAAAATTTCGAGCGCGGGAAAAGACTCGGTTTCGAAAAACAATACCCGATTTACCTTGAATTAATTACTCAAGATTAATTCTTCCGGTAAATCACTGTAAAAAGACTTTTATAGTCCCGGTAAAAATACCAAATTTTTACCCGGATTGTTACAAGCAGCTCATGGTTATTTTAAACATGAGTGATTATATACACTAATGAAAATATTGTGTATTTCAGCATAAATTGGAGTGGCGAGTTGTGGAACTTCTTGAGCTGGGTTAGTTTTAGCTTGAAATTATGCTTTTATGAGAAGGTAAAATGTATAAGAAAAATCTACAATCCAAAACTTGTATTATTCGAGTACCAATATTCCTTTGTCAATTATAAATCATAATTGACAATGAACTGATATTTAGAAGATTAATGCGATAATTGAGCTATTTTTACATCTAATTAATACAAGTTATTAAATTTTGTAAATTTGTATGATTTTAGTAGACACTTTTAGGACACAATTTTGATATGAAAATTCCGAATCAAGATAAAAGCTCAATATTAACAAGAGATTGTAGACTTTTGATAAGACTAAAAAGGTAGTATTTAGAGGAGTATTTGATTTTTTTTTAGGGTCGTCATATCACGTCTCATTCAAATTTGTGGAGTCAAACTGTAGATCATACTACTACACAAAACAAGTTTTTACATTTTTTCAAAAAAATATTTGTTCATGGCTTTTTTTTCAAAGAAAAATAGAAGTTAAATTAGGATTAGGGGGTTGGTAAGCCGACGCCGCAGCCATTGAATAATGTCGAAGGATTGAACCGGTAAGACTCATTGAATTTTGACAAAACTAAGAAATTTTAGATTGCTCCAGATACTATACATATATATATATATATAGTATCATTTCATATTTTTTTTCTTTTTCCTTTTGGTTTACGATTTGGAAAAAAAAAAGAGAAAGTAAATGAAGTATGGAGGTTGGTAGGAGGCGGCGCAGGCATTCAACAGTTGTACTAATTAGTTGCTTCTTATAGTTTATTAGCTAGTTACTACCATAGTCTAGTCTAGTACTATGATAAATATTATAATAATAAATATAATAATAGTTTAGTGGTAATTCCGAGAGAGAAAAACAAGTAAAAGAAAAGAAAAAAGGAGGGGGAGAGAGAGAGGGAGAGAGCAGAAAAATGCTAGTGACGGCTTCTCGCCTTGTAAATAGCCCCGCCATTGTCAACATCAGTGGTAGCTGTAGTAGTAGTCGTGGCGGTATTAGTATTAGTAGGAGCTTCTATTCCTCTTCCGCTCTTAGATCCTCCTCCTCCTCCTTCTCCTCCCATCATCATCTTCTCAGTTGTTGCAGACTCCGGTGGTGCTCGGCGGGATCCCCAATCGGGAGGGCGAGGGCATTTTCGTCTCTCCGTCCCAACAGCATGGTCGACTCCGCTGAAGCTGCCGCCATGGACGCCGTCCAGAGGCGCCTCATGTTCGACGACGAGTCTGTCTCTCCTCCTCCTCTCCTCTCCTCTCCTCTCCTCTGTCTTCCCTCTCTCTCTCTGTTTGCCTACCGTTCTGCGTTGACTTTCTCCTTCGTTTGCTTCTCCGTTCCGTTTTCTGTTTTTGGTCTTTGACTCATCTTTGCATCTTATCAACTGCAAAAACGAATAGAGGAGAGTCGTTTTGGAGTTGTTCGCTCTTCTCTTCTTCTTTTCATTTGATTGCTTTGTGCTTGTTTCACAGCTTCCCTGATTTTCAGATCTGGTGGCCTTATGGCTTATGTATTACTACACAGTAACTTTTTTTTTTTAATTAGTAAATCTGATCAATTTTCCCCAATTCGATTCTATTTCTCTCTGCAGATGCATTCTAGTGGACGAGAGTGATCGCGTGGTTGGTCATACTTCCAAATATAACTGTATGTATCACTATTTGCTCGCTTCTTTGTCTATAAACAAAAATGTCAATTTCTTTTTCAAAAAAAAAAAAAGATATGATACGATTCCTCTATTCCTGATGCTCTTCATCTTCAGGTCATTTATGGGAAAATATTTTGAAGGGGAACTCATTGCACAGAGCTTTTAGTGTGTTTCTCTTCAACTCCAAAAAAGAGCTGCTCCTTCAGGTATTTGGTCTGCTATGTGTCACTTAAAAGCAGCCAGGCTTGCTTTTTTTTTTTTTTTGTTTCGTGTATTTCCTCACAAACAGATGAGATTGTTCATGTCCCAAGAGCACTTGGATTTGGTGATATAATTAAGAGAAGCAAATGGCCTTGACCTTATTTGCGCCAACTAACCGTTTTCGATTACACAACGTGCAACACCAACATGTTTGTTTTGGGTATTTCAAACATCTGTTTATGTTGACAAGTTACAGTTTATCCATCGGGATGAATCTCATGCAGTGGTGTGAAGATTAAAGAAAAGAGGATAGGATTGAGACATACTATTCATTTTAGGGGTGGATAATGCTCTAGCATTTTCTGTACATAACTCTGTGATTGACACATACAGAATTAGGACAGGGTTTGGTTTTTTACTCGATGATGGATGTGACAGTTTATTCTCACTTTCTATAGCCTTCAACACAAACATATCCTATTGCCTTCAATTGCCTCGGCACAACTCTGCTTGCGGGGGCTAAATTTTCCTATATTTCCTGTGTCTGTGTTATTGTCAGTTAATTTACCAAGTCTAATGCGCCAACATCAGTGTTATTACTGCAGGTTTTGTCAGTTACAGTTTCCAATTTTAATGGAGGACCTATATCATGATTGTTCTTACTGCAGGAATATATACATTTAAACAGTTGGTGTGTGCTTTAAGCATCACTCTTTGTGTAATGTGTTGTCTTCTTGGTGTTTCATTAATTTATTCCTTTTTAGATGCATGAGTCTCGTGTTTTACATGATACTCCTTTTTAGATGCATGAGTCGTAATTAGAACCATGTGATCGTTCTGATGGAGTATGTTGTAATATGAGTGAGTGATAGCTTAAGCAGAAAGATACTGTAATTGATGTAATCTGGACCAATTAGTACGAGACATTGGGTTTACGTTTATTTCGATATATCTGTATTTTTGTGCTTTAGAAGAATAATTGGCTTTTCGTTTTCTCATGTAAGACCTAATGTTACCATAATATGATGAGATGGATAATTCAATGCAATCCATGAATTAGTGTTCCTTATCAAATACCTCATTCGTGTTTTAGCTGATTGATTTTCCAATCAGAAAAGCATCTACAAATGGATAGACTCGTGACCAATAAGTACTTTTAACAAATTTCGGTATATTGAACTGAATGAAGCACGTCAGAAGCTAGTGAAGCCAAACCTACAGTTGGTTAAAGATTTGGCTGTTTGTCTTCAAAAGAGATGAATGTCTTGTGTTTTAGCCTTTTGTTTTGATTGCTATCTTTTGAAAGTAGCACCATATGCTAAAGTGGTATGGGGATTTTGTTTGTTTGTTGACAGCAACGGTCAGCGACAAAAGTGACATTCCCCCTTGTCTGGACAAACACTTGCTGTAGCCATCCTTTATATCGCCAGTCTGAGCTTGAAGAGGAAGCTGCTCTGGGTGTGTATCATTGTCTATCTACCTTCTGGTGAAAGTGTCTTTGCCTGCTGTAAATAAAGGTTCTTAACCATCTGTTTCTACTTTTCCATATTATCAGGTGTGCGGAATGCTGCACAGAGGAAGCTTCTGGACGAGCTTGGTATTCCTGCTGAAGATGTGCCCACTGATCAGTTCATGCCACTGGGGCGCATATTGTACAAGGCTCCTTCTGATGGAAAGTGGGGGGAGCACGAACGTAATGTGTCGAAACTGATTCATTTATAGACTTTCCTGTTTGATAATGTGTTGCATTCTGGTGCACATTTAGAATCTTGGGTTAGGGAACTATACACTCTTTATGCGGTTCTCACTGAAATTATGCCATGGATTTTAATGTCCTGACATGGTTATATCATAACCCTGTATATACATTGGTTGTCTTGCTTGTGGAGCCTCTCTGACTGTTTGTTTCTGTTCTTAATTTGCAGTTGATTATTTGTTATTCATTGTCCGGGATGTTAGGATGGACCCAAATCCTGACGAGGTGGCTGATGCCAAGTATGTCAATCGGGACCAGTTAAAGGAGCTACTGAGGAAAGCAGATGCAGGAGAGGAAGGATTGAAATTGTCGCCTTGGTTCAGACTTGTTGTGGACAACTTCTTGTTCAAGTGGTGGGATCATGTTGAAAATGGGACCCTTAAGGATGCTGCTGACATGGATACAATCCACAAATTGACTTGAGTCTGCAGACTATGCACTTTTGGGACAAGTTTTGGTATCGATATATTTATGTAAGCTTGTATCAATAAATGTTAGACAGGACACAAAGCTCAAACAAATTGGCATCATGTCTTGGTTCAGAGCTTCAGTATTTGTTCGGTCTGTCCAATGTCAAAACTTTTGAATCTTGCAAACTGGCTGGGAAACTGTATTTCTTAAAACACGGTTCCGTGGTTGGTATATGATGTTTTTTTTTTTTTTACATCTTTTGTCAACCATCTAAGTCAATTTTAGTAAACATTGTCCATCATCATCTTATCCTGCGTGGTTTGAAACAAACTAAATGATTGAAAAAAAAAAAAACCTAAAGCGAATTGTTTCGAAATGTTTAATGATGCACTGTTAGCTACGTGGGAAAGAAATGTAGTTGTACAGAGTTTGATTGATGACCTACATTAATCACTACAAAGGCAAGCTTTTATAACAGGAAACCAGCTTCCATTCCTTTTAATCTGCAGACCATCAGTGCCATTAACTTGGCTGATGATCGTGATCCTAGTATTGTGGCTCGTCCAGAAGCTATGGCCGACCATCAGTGCCATCAACTTTTAGTCCTGCCTACCTAAAATAAAAATATTGTTAGATTTGAATTTGAGTGCATTAGCCAAACCACAATCGGCCCTTTCAGCCATAGCTTGATTATAACATGTCCACCCCTTTTAGTCCAACCTCAAACGTCTTTCTTTTGCTTTTTTCATGAGATCATGACCCGTATCATACTCAGAACTGAACAAGGAAAAGCACACAATTTTGCGTAAATTAATGCAGGAGAAAGCAGAGTTAAGGCAAAGATAAGCTGCCAAAACCCAGAAAAAAATTTAGGTAAGTAAGACCATGCACTTTACTGCCAATCTGCAGTTACTTTTGCTACTACTCCATACTTCCACCCCCACATCTAGTAAGTAACAAAACACACAAGCATATAGACAATGTGACTCCAGAATCTTACATACATATCCATGAGTTTTGCATTACAATTAGAACAGCAGTGAACCTTTTTTTCTTTGGTTTTTTCATGACCCGTATCATACTCAGAACAGAAGAAGGAAAAGCACATTTGGATCAATTTTGTGGAAATTAGAGCAGGGGAAAGTAGAGTCGATTCAAGGATAAAAAATTCAGGTAAGCAAGACCACTTTATATATATACTGTCAATCTACAGTTACATGACACAAATCAAATGAGGAGTAGGAAATGAATCGAAAAGAACTTGAAGTGAAATACTCCCTCCATTTCATTTTAATTCTCGTTTAAGGTTTTGGCACAAGAATTAAGAAACCACTCATTACTTTTGATTCTAGTAAAAATTGTGATAAAAAGACTAAATTAATCCTTTCATTAATTGTTTGTTTTTTCAGGAATACTTATCTTTTTAGGTCCTATCACTAGGATAAATAAGGGAAAAAAAATCTGACATGCATTGGATATATCAATGTGTCAATTAATTTGAAACAAATAGCAATTGCTAAAACGTCAATTAATATGAAACGGAGGGAGTAATAACACACTCCATACAATTCATCCCCCACATCAACATCTAGCAAGTAACAAAACACATAAGCATAGACAAGGTAACTCCAGAATCTTATATACATACTGTTAGGAAATTAATCATGTTCAACACATAAACATATTGCACAGCGGAAGATTAAATTAACAGAAGAAGAAGACTTATCTTTTCTGTTGAATTGGAGCCCGTTGAAACCGGAGTCTGGATCGGTTGATTCCTCTGGATCATCAGCATACTTGTTGGTCGGGAGTTAGATCACTAGGATATTAATCACTAGAAAATAACCCACTAACCACAACCTAAGAACCCTAGTTTTGTATGAAGAATGTTTCTGTATTTTTCTGGACAAAACTAGAGAGCAGAGAGAGGGAGAGAAAGAGCACACCCAGTAAAAGAAACAACCCATGTACTTTTCTGTTCCACACACCCGTAGTTTTAGAAAACTGACTAACATTTTTCTATAAATAGAATATGGGCCTGGGCTTTACCAAATAGGCCCAGTCCATCATGGGTGTACAACCCAATAAACCAATATCTCCCACTCACACATGATGGACACTACCATCTACATCTTCATAATATTTCATACGGGCAAATAGGTCGTGCGACCAACATACTAGTAAGAGCTCTTTATTGTACATCTGTTAGGGATATACAATAGCTCAAGTAGAGAACTCTATTATACATCTGTTAAGAATATACAATAGAGTTCAGGTAGAGTAAGTATGTAAGCTCCCTAGATACATTTAGTTGCATTTTCAGAGAAACATAAATCTCAATTCTCTATATGTATTCACAATTATGTTTTACTGAAAAACATAAGTGGCCACATTGCGAACACAAAGAAAAAATGCAACACTCAATGATCTTCCCTTTTACTCAAAAAACTCTACATCTTAACTCAGCTGCTTTTCTAACATATCCCGATTAGGCCGAATCACTCATGGCCATTCAGAATACAGCCAAGATAGCAACACCAAGCTAAGGTTTCAAGTAGTAGTAAAAGGTCCCTAAAGACGCTAGTGAGAAATTATTAATAATTTCTCAAGGCTCACACAGTAAGGAAATGAGATCATATTTCCTACTCCTTAATCGGTCACAAAGCACACATGGTATGAATTCATGTGCCACAGTATTTTCTCCATCCCTCAGTGGAGCATATGTCATTAATAATACTGTGTAGGTAATAGTTCAAACACACCTAGTGTTTAACTTGGGTCCACCACTCTACCGTTTTCCAACAGAACCCTACCTAGCCTTTGAACAGACAAGATAAAACATTACTTCATTTTATCTTCAGTCAATCATGACTGACCTCATCTTGAACAATATCAAGGCGACAATATGTTTTAAGTCAGGCTCTTACAGAATAAGTACTCAACTTATTCTTGACTTAAAACTGTCTTACCCCTATGACCCACCTAGTCATAGAGATGGTTACTCGTGTGAGAGAGCTAACCTGTCTGTTAGACATATCTTTTGATGAGCTTGGCACTAAGCCTCTCATCCCTTCATATGCACCTAACATATATCCACACATGTACATAACATGTATTCTGTATATATGAGCGTTTACACAAAATAGTATTGTATAAATCCAAAGATTTGTCGTGAATATAAAGTTAAGGGAAATAACAATAATAGAAATTATTGTACTTAATTCCTACTAAACCTGTTTGCTCCATTTGACTAACAAATGAGTCTTTCCAAAATAGGTTTGGTGGCTTTGTACTACATATCACCAGTAGGAATATACTTTATATTCACTACCTTATGTGAAAAATCAATGTGTTTTGTCTTGTCTTAGTACCACCAATTCCTCCCACAGGAATATCAATGCATGATTATCATAGTAGATAATTAATAGGGAACTATGCCTCATACATTATCCCTAATGGCTAAACTCTTTTAGCCATACAGCTTTGTACTACAAATGATAGAATTATAAATTCAATTCCTATCATTGGCAAGACCATGTTAGACAGGATGGTAAGACTACACATAGTCCAAGATCACCACTATAGTCAACATGCATATAAGCTTTGAAGCAGAACTCATCTCTTGAAAGCTTATAATATAGTTTATCATACTATGAAATACCAAAGTATTTCCTTGACGGTCATCTAATTGTCATATCTAAGATTGAGTCGGTAACTATTTACCATTCCAATAATATAGCAAATATCTTGTTTGGTATATAATAAAGTATACACTAGACTCTCATGACATTAGAAGGAGGCACATTTGCCAAGCATTATTTGAGTTTGATAACACTATCGTTGGCTCAGGTTATTATCCTCGGCAATAAATGTATCTATAGACTTAGAGTCATGCATACAAAATTTCAAGGATCATAATCCTCAAAGTGTATGCAATTTCCCCTCCATGTCCTACATTTCCAAAAAAGAAGGACAATCAAGAGTATAGATACAAGGAAATTCTTATAATTTCCAGCCAACAATATGACGTGGATGTAAGGTATGAAGTCACTTATGACTTGCTGATTGTTTCTTATAAAACTAAGAATGAATGGATTAAGACAACATGAGTTGTACCTCATGCAATTAAAACAAATTTGAGTGTTGGTAAAACATGTGAGGCTTTTAGGAACAAATAGGTTCTCCAAATATTATGCTAAGTGCTGATGAGCCAATGGATGTTTTTGATCTCGTATTACATCAAGTGGATGTAAGAATTATCTTTCCTTAGAGGAAAAATTAGAAGAAAATTTACATGCAACAAACTGTGGTTTTTTGCTGTAAAAGGGCAAGGATGCTTAGTGTATTAGTGTATTGCCCATTCAGGTATGTTTGAAGACTCTGTAATTCTCGATATAATGGTCATCATCTATCATTACAAAAATGATGATGTCTTGGATACACAAAACCTTAAGAACCATTATATAGAAGAATTACAGAGTCTTCAAACAGACCTGAATGGGCAATACACTAATACACTAAGCATCCTTGCCCTTTTACAGCAAAAACCCACAGTTTGTTGCATGTAAATTTTCTTCTAATTTTTCCTCTAAGGAAAGATAATTCTTACATCCACTTGATGTAATACGAGATCAAAAACATCCATTGGCTCATCAGCACTTAGCATAATATTTGGAGAACCTATTTGTTCCCAAAAGCCTCACATGTTTTACCAACACTCAAATTTGTTTTAATTGCATGAGGTACAACTCATGTTGTCTTAATCCTTTCATTCTTAGTCTTATAAGAAACAATCTTTCAAGTTCCCCTCTACAAAAGAGGTTATACTATGAGAGCCTTTAGGTACTCTTGTGCAATACCATCGATCTAAAGTGTCATCTCGGTTCCATACCATGACCACTTTTGAGGTATTGGATTTAATCAAACAAATTCACCATTGTCCAATTGCTCCCACTAGGATCAAGATTCCTTTGAACTCACAATACTCAATTGATTTATCCCAAGTTACTATTCTTGATCATGCTTCTTATATTGACTTTTCTTGAAAAACACATTTTCCAAGAATATTTTGGAGGACATCAGGTTACCGTAAACCTGACCAATTCTTGAAGAATCAATTTCTTCTCCCCATAACAATATTTTGTTGTGGAGTTTTAAGATTAGCTAACTATTTAACTAATCATATTTCATCACATATTTATATGAACCGATCATACAAATATCATGGTCTTAGCCAACTGCTTTGATACAACTATCAAGCTGATTTTCCACATGGTTCATAAATCGTCAAAGGCACGTAATAGCCCAAGACTTATGGAAAATCAATAAGAGTGATGAAATAGTTGGCACTATGCCTTGCCCTCACATTCAATCCGACCACATATGTCAGAATGGATTAAATGCTAATGATATTCTGCTTTGTATTCGGAATGATTTTCTTGTCACCTTTCCCCTCAAGAAAAATTCATACATATGAAGTTCAATCTAGAAAGTGAACCCATCAAGCCTGCATTGGCGAGACGGTTCATTCTTAATTGATCCGTATGATCAAAAGACATACATTCACATAATTATTCACATAGAATGAAAATATAAATAGGAGAAAGTCCGGAACTATTTGAAACATATTCATTATCCAGAAAAACAAGAAAAACATACCAAAAAACATACCCATAAAGGTTAGTATAGTAGAACAAATCTACTCCCACTACATACAAGGTTTTGTCAAGTCTGATGAACATAGTATATATCATGTAGATTTAGGATTTTGACCCTTACACAATCAGTCTAATCCTTTAACTTTCTCCTGAGAGTCAGTTCCTAAATGAACTTACTTTGATTCAACCGACATTTGACAATTGTATATAAATGATCCTAAATCATTTATTACACAATTTGTGGATACTGAATCAACTATCCAATTGATGATTGATTCAAGTAACAAACAGTACTAAACTGTCTGTATTTTAAGAAATACATTTTTTCTTAAAAGTGATGCACAAAGCACTAAAATATATTTATTATCCACAATTAAAGCACCTAGCTTTGCCTTGTTTCTACCATCTGGATAAGTAGGAACTTTTTTCCATTATCACAATTAAATTTATTTCGAGCCTTTTTTTATTTTTACCACTTTTGTCAAAAAGATTTATACTTAGCAATCGGTTTTATTACCAATATAAGCATTTTTAGCTACAAAGGCACTTCTTTGAGTAGTCCTATTGGGCACCCACAGGTGTCCCAGATCTTACTCAAAATGACAAACAACATTGTCAGAAGTAGTGGTAAAAATAAATGAAGTTGGAACATCTTTGTTCCTTACCAAGTAAGTGACCATTATCACTTACTACTGTCTAAGTTTGGTTAAAGATACACGACCAAACTTAATTTTAAAGGTAGTCCACAAGTTACAAAAACCTTGGAATCTAACAGCCACACACATAGTGCAAGAAAGAATTACTCCCTCTTGCTCACAAGCTAGAGTTTTTTTCTCTACCTTTTTAGGCTCACCCTTTATGGTTTTCCAGAGCACAAAAATATCACATTAACCCAACATATTGAATTTTCATGCATTCAAAACATTACAAATACCATCATAAAAATTCTCAACTTATGAGGTTTAATGATGATATTATTTTTTACAACAGTCAATAATAAACTATAACACATTGTACTAAAACAAATATAATCACATAAGTCCACAGAGGATGCCACATCACATATACAAGAATAATTCATGCTTCATACAATAAATAAAATAAATAGCTAACATCCTTCTAAGCACAAAATCGAAAACCCATCAAAGTGCATCATCATTCATGCTTAAAAGAACAATTAACTATTGCATAATATTCAACAGTATAAAGCAATTTAAACTCCCACTAGAAATAAACACTAAGTTTATTCTTAAAGGAGAAATAGATAATTAACACACAACTATCTAATTTTATTGAGAGCACTTATTTTATTCCAAAAGTCAACACGTAGTTGAATTCAAGAATAAAAATTAGCAATCAATTATATTATAGAGAACTTATTCTCTAATATATAATTAACATATAATTATCTTGTATTATTAAGTGCACATAATTTTTTATTAAAGAAGATAACACATAGTTAAATCCAAAAATAAATATTAGCAATTAATAATTTATTAAAGAAACTCATTCTTTAATAAAACACTTTTGAAATAGATAATTAACATATAATTATCCAACATTATCAAAAGCAATTATTTTTCATTTAAGAATAACACATAGTTCATTCTTAAATAAAAAAAAACAACAATGAAAAATTTTATTAAAGAATCCCATTCTTCAAAGTTATTTTTCATGAATCAGATAATTATCAAATAATTTTCTTAAATATGATTGAAAGCACTTGATTTTATTTATCATCTAACACATAGTTAGATTAAAATAAACAAGCAATAAATCATAAACTAAAGAGACTCATTCTTTAGTATAATTATTATTTTTCACAAACTAGATAATTAACATATAATTATCCAATATGATTGACTTTATTTTATTTTATTTAAAGTCTAACACATAGTTAGTTTAAATAAAAATAAGTAAACAATCAATCATAAATTAAAGAAATTTTCCTTTAATATTATTTTATACAAATTTAGATAATTAACATATAATTACCTAATTCAATTGAAAGTACATAATTTTATTTACCATCTAACACATAGTTAGACTAAAATAAAAATATACATTCAACCATAAATTAAAGAAACAAATTCTCTAATTTATTTTGTATAAAACAATTATTGTGAAAAATAATGGAGAATGGAACCCATTAAGACACTAAGTCCAAGTTGTGAAAACTCATAAATTTTCGGCCCATACAAAATGAACCATGAAATTTCAGCCTAAAAGCCCATAACGGCTCGGCCCGTTCAGCCCATGTGTACAGTGCGACCCCGGTACGAATCCGGTTTCCGGCTCGGGCAGCCTGGTTCAACCAGCTACCGACACTACAGTAGCCAGTTCCTGTAGGGTTAAAGATGAAACCCTAGTTTCATCTTCTTCCCCCATTCAACCGCCGCCGCCGCCATGGGTAGATGCTCCCACCGGAGCAGCAGTTGTCGCCGGAGGAGGGAGGAGCTGCAACCACAAAGGTCGCCATCGCAAGAGGAGATCGGGCCTCCGATGAAGCAGCAAACGTCGCCGCCATCCTCTCCCAGCGAGTACAGCAGCCACGAGCGCAACAACCACAAATGCTGCCGCCTCGCATCGGGAACCGCCCCGTGACCCACCAAGGGCCGATGGTCTCGGATCGCGAATCACCATCTTGCGACTCACGGAGAGCCGCCGCCCCTGCCGACGAAGACGCGGCCTGCCACACAAGCGCTGCCCCGATCAACCACGATCCCCTCCGCCACCAGAACGGATCTGGAGCAGGCAGATCGGGATGCCGTCACAGTGACACGCAGCAGAGTATGCTGCCTTCGCGCCGACCATAGCCTCCTCAATCGGCCGCCCTTGTCGAACGAAGCCAGTGATAGCAGCGACTAACGCCGCCCTCAACTCCCAGTTCAGGCGCAACAACCACCGCGCGAGGACCCGAGCACGAAGCCTAGTCTCCCCTGCCTCATCGCATCACCTGTCGACGCCGACCACCATGAACCGATCCCTGCAAGAGAATTCCAAGCGCAACAAACCACAACAACGAGCAGGAGTATGGGTTGGTTTTTATTCATTCACAGGTGCAATCGTTCATGGGTATTGGGCATTGTTATTCACAAAGAACACAGTCAATTCGTTTCACACGAGAATTTACAATTGCAAGACATCAATTCAATTATATTAATGGAATTGAATGGCAGTTGTAACCAAAACCGTAAATTCAATTATACAAATTGAACAAACAGATTCATCCGATTTAACAAGTTCATGGGTTCTGCAATTGAATGGTTTCACTTTCACACATAAAACACCCATTCCATTTTGTTTATGCGAATACTCAATCATGTGCATATAGTGATACATATCACATAAACATAAATCAAAAAGGCAAACAACCAATTTTCACTGATTTGATTTCCACTTGCATTCACAGAAACAAATTTTCCAATGGAAACATATTCATATTCCACCCATTGAATTTAATTATTTTACACAAGAATAATAAAAACAATCAGGGAATAAGATCTAGGGCTCCGCTACCAATGTTAGGAAATTAATCATGTTCAACACATAAACATATTGCACAGCGGAAGATTAAATTAACAGAAGAAGAAGACTTATCTTTTCTGTTGAATTGGAGCCCGTTGAAACCGGAGTCTGGATCGGTTGATTCCTCTGGATCATCAGCATACTTGTTGGTCGGGAGTTAGATCACTAGGATATTAATCACTAGAAAATAACCCACTAACCACAACCTAAGAACCCTAGTTTTGTATGAAGAATGTTTCTGTATTTTTCTGGACAAAACCAGAGAGCAGAGAGAGGGAGAGAAAGAGCACACCCAGTAAAAGAAACAACCCATGTACTTTTTTGTTCCACACACCCGTAGTTTTAGAAAACTGACTAACAGTTTTCTATAAATAGAATATGGGCCTGGGCTTTACCAAATAGGCCCAGTCCATCATGGGTGTACAACCCAATAAACCAATACATACATATCTACGAGAATTTTTTTACATTACAATTAGAATAGTAGTTCCATTCCTTTTGTTCTGAAGACCATCAACGCCATTAGTTAACTTGGTTGAGGAAGGTGATCATCCCAGTTGGATCCGAGAAAGGACCAACCACCAACTCATGCTGTGGACATGGAGGACAATTCGTCTTCCTTCCACAGTGTCCTCAAGAATCCGCTCCTTCTCCTCAACAAACAGGTTATCCAGCAGCCCATCCGACCCGGCCACCACCACATCGCCTCCCTCCACCTCAACTTCACCCTCGCAAACCCTGGCCTCCCCGCCTTTCTTCAACTGGTACGGGCAGTTAAAGTGGTGCTGCTGCGTCGGGGAACAGAAGAGCAGCCTCTTGTTCTGGAAGACCAAGAACCCGTTGTCACCCACGTTGGCGTAGCACAACTTGTTGTCTTCTCTCCTTAGGGTGGCGATGCAGGCAGTGGAGGAGCCCTGGGCTTTGGTTTTGGAGTGGGCATCCAGCAAGAGTGCCTTCGGGTCCACCACCTTGGAGGGTTCGAGGGAGACAGCAGAGGAAAAAGCATGGTCCATATATTAATAATACATGTGGCAAAATAGTTTGGGTATCCAATAAGTCACCCATTTATTTCCATCATAAATGGGTGTTTTGGGTATAAATGGGTAAGTGTAAAATTATTTGGGTCTTAATGAATAAAATATATCCATTTGACACATTTAACCATGGGTGTTTGTGGGTTGGGTAGTGGATATCTATGATACCCAAATATTAATAATCTAATTCAATTTGGCTATATGGGCCTGACTAGGCCTATCCTTGTGGGCCCAATTAGGCTCATCTCGGAGGGTCCGTCGGGCCTAATTGGGCCCGATTCGGGCCATCTTATATGGGCTTAATTGGGCCCTATGTGGGCCGGGTTGGGTCCAAATTGGGCCAATCCATGAGGGCCTAATTGGGCCTTGTAGGCCGGGTAGAGCCCGACCAAATCCATCCGATCCGTGTTTAATTTGACTTATATGGGTTGTCTCGGGTTAATATGAGATAGGTCGGATTAATATTTAAAAAGTTTAAAATATTAAAACACAAATTATAAAAAATCGATATCAAGATTAAATGGATAGATGGGTATAAACTTTTTTTTTTAAAAAGGGTTTGACCTGTATTAAATGGGTCAAAATGGATATAATTATCCATTTAAGTTTCTTGATGGTACACTTGGACGCTTTGACAGTAAAATAAAAATTAGAATAAAAAAATACATGGTTATTTATAAATGCTCAGCAATCCCATTCTTGAACTAGTAAAAGAGTATATGGTCCCCTTAGAATCTTGATACTTCCCAGTTCAAGAAGTTTGAATCCAAAAACAAATATCCTTACTTTGATCAGGAATATACACGAAGACATATACATACATATACTTCATAGTTATGTTTATGTAAAAGGTATTAAAAGACTGATTTCTGCTAATAAGGTATTGGGCCTTATTATTGGGGATGAATGGTGCTTCCATGAGCAGGCCCTTATGGAGCATATGCTAGAGTATTTTCAGCAGCTATTTTCTAAGGAGGAGGGGCCGTGGTTACCACTTCCTACCAGAGGTTTCTTTCCTGCCTTGACCCCCGAACAAGTTGGTGGCCTACGGGCTGTTATTACTGCTACAGAGGTACGTACGGCTCTATTTCAAATGGGGCCTCACAAGGCTCCTGGTGTCGATGGCTTCCATGCAGTTTTCTTCCAAAGATTCTGGAATTTGGTGGAGCATTCTGTGGTTTCCTTTGTTCGGGATGCCTTTTCTACTGGACAGGTTCACCCGGATATGAATAAGACTCTACTCACCTTGATACCTAAAGTTGACACCCCTGAGTTTGTCAATCAATTCAGACCTATTAGTCTGTGTAATGTCAGCTATAAGCTCCTTACGAAGGTTGTTGTTAATCGCCTCAAACCACTACTCCATGGACTGGTTCTTCCTTTTCAGACTAGCTTCGTCCCAGGTAGAGTCATTCATGATAATGTGGTTGTTGTTCAGGAAATTCTTCACTCCATGAGAATCAAACGAAGCTCAGGGGGTTGGATGGCCATCAAATTAGACCTTGAGAAGGCTTATGACCGGATTAGATGGGAATTTGTTGAGGATACTCTTGCGGATGTTGGTTTACCCTCTACCCTGGTCTCGCTCATCATGTCCTGCATATCTACAAGCTCTATGCAAATTCTTTGGAACGGTGAAACTACTCGTGTATTCCAGCCCTCCCGGGGTATCCGGCAAGGCGACCCCCTATCCCCTTATATCTTTGTACTCTGTTTAGAGCGCTTATCTCAGCTTATTGTGCAACTCGTGAATAATGGTGCCTGGAAGCCCATCCAGGTTTGCCGCGATGCACCTCCTATATCACACATGTTTTTTGTCGATGACCTTGTCCTGTTTGCAGAGGCCAGTTGCTCACAAGCTAATGTTATCTTAGAGTGCCTGGATATTTTTTGTGCTAGTTCGGGCCAAAAAGTGAGTAAGGAGAAGTCTAAAGTTTTCTTTTCAAAGAAGGTATCTGATTCTCTAGCGAGCTCTATTAGCTCTCACCTTGGCATTCAACAAACTGATAACCTGGGTATGTATTTGGGCACCCCATTGATCCATAGGAGGGTGACCAATGATACCTTCAGACACATTGCGACGAAAGTTGAGAAGCGATTAGCTGGATGGAAAACGAGGTGTTTATCCTTTGCCGGCCGTGTTACGCTTGCTCAATCTGTAATTCAGTCCATCCCAACCTATTCTATGCAAGCTTTGCCTCTCCCGGTGGGCTTATGTGACGATATTGACAAAAAGACTCGTCAATTTATTTGGGGTGCGTCAGAGGGCAATAGGAAGTTGGCCAAAGTTCCGTGGGATACTCTTTGTAGGCCCAAACAGGATGGTGGCCTGGGGCTGCGCCGTATGCGGCAGGCTAATGAAGCGTTTCTTGCAAAGCTAGCCTGGGGATTGGTAGCTAGGCCTGATGCATTATGGGTGCGACTATTACGTGCGAAATATGGTACCGGCCGTTTCTCCATTCCGATTGTCCAGGAACGAACTAATGCATCAGCCATTTGGCGTGGCATTTGTCGGGCCTGGCCGATTGTTCATCAGGGTCTGAGATGGGTCATTGGTGATGGCACTGGTATTAGCTTTTGGCGTGACAATTGGATTCCTGGTATTGGTGCTCTAGAGCAATTGCCGGATATTACTGTCCCAGATGACATGGCAGGTGTGGCTGTTGCTGAGTTCGTTGATGCATCGGGCTTGTGGAATTGGCCAGCCTTGCAAGCCTTATTACCTTTCCATGTTGTTAATGCTATTAGATCCATCCCTCCTCCAGGTGCTGGGGCTGGCACCGATTGTGCTTATTGGGAGAATACGGCCTCGGGTGATGTCTCTGTACGAGCTGCTTATAAGATTGTTGATCCTCAGCCGCAAGATATTGGCAGGAGACAACTGTGGAAGGCTATATGGCGCTGGCGGGGTTTACCGCGAGCTAAGGGTTTTTTGTGGCAAACAGCCCATGATGCGTTGTTTACTAATGCAACTCGTGTTCGTCGTCATCTGGCGACTGACGCTCACTGTCCGAGATGCTCTCATGTGCTGGAAACGAGCCTCCATGCGCTGCGGGACTGCTCATGCTCTAAATTAATTTGGCAGCAGCTGTTGGTTCCTGGGGCGTGGGCTGATTTCTTTTCTAGTGATAGAGAGTCCTGGTTGCGACAAGGTTTGTCATCAGGGTTCCAATTTACTTCGCGGATTCCCTCCCATATTCTTTTTGGGATGGCATGCTGGCTCTTATGGAAGTGGAGGAATGAGAGGGTGTTTCAGCAGGATGCTCGGACTCCGGAGACTGTACTTGCAGGTATTTTAAGATATGCTAAAGAGGTCTGCTTTGAATGTGACTTATTGTTATCTCCTATTAGCGAGGAAACTCGAAGCCAGCTGTGTTGGGTGCCACCACCGGATGGCTGTCTTAAAATCAATGTTGATGCTGCAGTGGCAATGGCAGCGAATACTACGGCGACCGGTGGTGTGGCCCGTACTCATTCGGGTGAGTGGGTGATGGGCTTCTGTCACCGTATTCTGCCGTGTTCCGTCCCCTTTGCAGAACTCCATGCTATACATGATGGATTACTGATGGCTTCCAAGACTGTGTATCAGCATATCTTTGTGGAATCTGACTGCCGGGATGTGATACAAATGCTCAATAATCGTACTGCAAATCGTTTGACTTCGCATCCTCTAATGATGGGCATTCGGGATCTATGTTCCCGACTGGGTCAAGTACAGTTCATGCATTGTCCTAGAGATACAAATCTGGCTGCTGATGCTCTGGCCAAGATGGCGTTAACTGCTACTGGTGACATCCAATTTCTACGAATGGCTCCACGAAGTATTCTGCCTATTTTGCATGTGGATTGTCTTCCTAATGGACACTCTGTAATCTAAGTTTCTATGGCTCTCGTTGTAACAAAAAAAAAAAAAAAGACTGATTTCTGCTGTTATGACAGAAGTAAAATCTCCAACATATCCAAAATAGTGAAATAAAGCTAAACGGATTACTAAAGTTTCCTAAATTGGATCGGGATAGGCCCCAAACAAGTTTACATCAACCTTTCCTTTTGCATGCATATAGATCATCTGACCAAACCAAGATTAAGGCCTATTCCATTGGCCAACATTCACAACATATAAACTTGACTGCTTCTCCGACCACGAAAGCACAAGAACAATCTTAGGCTGTCAATGACCCCATAATTGATTAGGTAGACGTCTTGATTTTAAGGCTAAGGTTTCTTTTTAGGATTTGGTTGAGATGAGATCTTGATTAGAACCGTTTGAACTGACCTCCGACCAGGAGTAACTATAGGAATTTCAATATAGTTTCTAATTCATTCCTTTTAATAACCCATGTTAAAGCAACAAATTCCGCTAGCTAGAAAAGAAAAAATGATGATCAGATCATGAAATTAGCTAAGAAAAATATTTAATGATACCGTGGGATGATATTATTCCCTAATTGACATACTAATTCGAATTAATTAGTCATGCTTAACTAGATAATAAATTTCTTAATCAAAGCCTAATCACATGGAGTACGAGGCAGTAGCAATTGGTGCATCGTACAATTTCCTAAAATCAGGGCCTCATTGACAAGTTTTTGTGGTTAAAGATTCTGTCGATAGAAACACGCGTTACGTGAATTCGGAAATTAGCAATCAGGGGAAAAAATATTAGCAGGTGCCTCACATCCCACTTCGTAATTTGCCCTCAATGTAAACATTATCTGAAGATTAATGTTAATTTCAAATTGACACCTAAAATTTAGCCACATTCAAGGCCTCTTCTATTTTTGGTGTGGAACAAGGCCTCTTCTATCACGTTCACACCAAGGTTTCCTGGCCTATAAATTATGGGCGTCAAGCTGAGTTCCATACTACAATATTATATCATACAATCAATTATTCTTCTTGAGTAGTTTGTGGAGAAATAGCTAGAGAGTAAGATATGATGGGTAGAAGATTCTTAGGCTTGGGGCTGTTGATGATGGTGTTGTCCATGAATGTGCTAACTCTAGCAGAGGAGTTCAACCATGGACTCCCACCACCAAACGATTTGGAACCCACACTCTTTGGAGGAATCTTCCCTCGTCTTTTTGGAAGAAGAAGAGAAATCAATGTGGGAATATGTTTAGAGCAATGTGAAGGAAATTGCCCGAATCATGGCACCACTGAATCAGACATATGCATGCAAGAATGTGCTTTTAAGTGCAGGCTTGGTACAATGGTGGTACCAAATGTGGTTCGTGACTGTACTATAGGCTGCGCAAGAACTAGGAACACTCCGATGTACTCTGGTAAAATTCCTCCCCATTTATTTTTTCTGATATATTCATTACAAATTTTAGTTGCATGCACTTCTTAGATGTTTAAAAGTACAGTCCATAAAATTCTCAAGCATACGTTTATTTTTATATGTGCAGGTGCAACGAATCTACAGAGCTCCGAGACTTTGAACCAACTTGAAGACACTGTGAGTTCATGTTATGATGGATGCAAGAAGTTGCAGGGTTAGGAATTTCTTATTTGGTAAACATCTTATATAGGTTGGCATTGGATCTCTTGCTGTTAGACTTATTAATAAGTCCACACTATGTCTAGAATTAAATAAAGTGCACGCTATGTGCTACTGCTTGCAAGTTGTACGATCTGCTATGATCTATAATAATCATGCCTTGCCCCCCTATTTTCATCCTGGCTCTGGGGTGTTGGTGTTGACTTTCTTTCTAACCAGGTAATATATTAAGTTTAGAACTGGATGATCCAAGACATCAAGGTCTGGAGTCTTATCAAATGCATTAAAACAGATCTGGTAAACATGATTAAAGTAAAAGCTAAACTTAGAAAAACAAAATAAAGGGAAAAGGAACCATACGACAACAATGCTTCAGAGCTTCTAACATGGATGGGGATTTGTTGCCTGTCTAATTAACAGCTACAACAAGTAGTTGGTACAAAAGAAAAAACAATTCTAACAGGTCCGAGCTTATTTCCATAAGGTCCAGGAACATGATTAAAATGCTTGAAGTAAACAGAAATAATCTCACCATAACGCATCTGACAAGAAAGCATATAAAATATAAGAGTGGTCGCATAGCCAAGCTGTCAATTGAATGAGACAGAAAGAATGCTGTTAAGTGCATAGTCGTAAAAGTAGACTAAAGTTGTCCAAAGAAAACAATGAGATGGAGGATACAAGATCCCCATGCCAAACCAAACAAAATATTGAAAATTTGACAACAAAAAGTGGCATACCAAAGCCTAAGGGTAGGAAGATACTATATATGAGAGCCTCTGTCCCTACTTGTGGACCTCTTCTGATATAGGTGATCTATGCCTATTATCAGTCCTTGTCAACTTTAATGTTTTCCTTGTAGTCAATCCCTTGATTTGATTTGCGACTGTTCTTTCTACTATTTCCATCAATCACCACCCCCCCCATCAAACATGTGGGTCTACGATGCAGTCAACAATGAATATGTTCAGACTAAGTCCCCTGAAGATGCTGTGCCTGCCTTGGATCTTGACAGTGAAGACGATGAGGAAGCGGTCAGACAAGGCAAACCCATCCTGGTGGGTAAAATTCACGCCGACTATAGACGCTTCAGCTTGAAGGTTGTCTCTGAAACACTTATGAGGGCTTGGAACCTCCCAAACGCTCTGGAGATTGTTGAAGTCAGAGACAATACTTTTCTTTTTCGTTTTGAAACTGAGGGTGATAAGCAGCGGGTTCTTAATAAGGTGCCCTGGACTCTGGCCGGACATGTTCTTATCTTGAAGGAGTGGCCCTCTGATGCCACTTTTGATATGATTCATTTCAAAGAAACTGAGTTTTGGGTACAGGTGCACGGGTTATCCCCCTATCAGATGAGAAAGAAGAAAGTAGCCAGAATTGCCTCGCTCTTCTCAGATTTAATTGATGCTGATCTACCGGAGGATAATAGTCCCTTTTGGGGTGATTTCTTCAACATGAAGGTCCTTGTTAATGTGGAGGAACCCCTTCCAACTGGCTTTATCACCAAAGGCCATGGTGACACGACCCTCTCTGTAAGCTACATCTATAATGATTTGGGTGATTTCTGCTACTATTGCGGCAAGCTTGGGCATGTTGAGAAGGAATGCTCTATTCGCCTCGAGGATGTAAAGTGTGGTAAGAACAATCGACACCCACAAGATTATGGGCCTCGTCTGCGCGCCTTGAAGAATTTGGGAAGAAGAGGCTTCTTCAAGCAGAAGCTCCCCGTTGATGGCTATGCCTCAATGCAGGGCAAGGATGGTGATGACCACCTCGGCAAGTCTTCTGGGGGTGGGCACGTTCCTGGGCAAGTTCACACTGCTGGCGATGTTGATGAAGAGTGTGGGGCGGCGCGTCACGATGAGGCGCGTACTACCCACATGGGGCCTGATGGACAAAAGAAGTGCGCTGCAGCGTGGAAGGGGACAATCTGCCCACTACTCATCCGGCCTGTGCCAATATGGCGAATTCCAATTTGTATGCAGAGCAGACATGTGCTGGAACATCAAGACAACCGCCAGCAATGGCAGTTCAGATAAATGCAGACACGATTGGAAAAGAGGATAAGGTTGGTGATATGTCAGAGGCTCAAATCCCTCCTATAACCCTGGGCTTGGGCTTGGGTAAGTGTAAGGCCCAATCATCTCCTGAGAGTCGTAAAAAGACCAAAGCCCAACCAGTCTGTATCTACAAAAAAAAGGGCTCGGTGCTCAGTAAAACCAAATCCTCTAAGGCCCGAACTGATGGGAATCTACCTTCAGCCCCTCTTCAGCAGTGCACACCCTTTGGCCCCCTTCGTAATTTCAGCAGTGCACACCCTTTGGCCCCCTTCGTAATGTCCGTCCTCTACACTGTGATACAGAGCCTGCGGTTTCTTCAGGAACTATGTTGGATCCTTCTTCTTCTTTAAATAAGCTGGCTCCGGCTCGTGGTAGCCCCCATCCTTTGGTAATCCATAGCACTCCTTCCCAATCCTCTCCTTCTATGCTCACTAATCTTTCCTCTCAAGACTCTGAACAGGCGGTGGTGGCTGGCCTTGAACAGCCACAAGGGAAATGAGTCTACTATCCTGGAACTGCCGCGGCCTTGGGCAAGACGCGGCGGTTCGAGCCTTGCGGAGGCTCAATGCTCAATGGCGCCCGGGCTTGGTCTTCCTCATAGAGACAAAACAAGACCAAGCTTATCTAGAAGCTCTTAGACAGAATTTCGGGTTTTCTGATTCTTTGTATGTTGATCCTATTGGTCTCTCAGGAGGGCTTGCACTTTGGTGGACTGCTGAGTTTAGAGTTCAGTTATTATCTAAGACAAAGCACTTCATTGATGTTTGGGCTCAGGAGACGGCTTCTGATCATGAATGGCATGCCATTTTCGTCTATGGGAAGCCGGATAGAAATAAGCGAAAGGCTGTGTGGGAGAAGTTATCTGGTCTTATGGGGGATGAAAATGGTGCTTGGCTTTGTGTGGGCGACTTTAATGCCCTGTTGAGTGATGTTGAGAAAGATGGGGGGAACCCTGTTAACCGTAGTTTGTGCGAGGATTTCTCTGAGTTTCTAGAAGGCTGCAATCTTATGGATCTTAGCTATCAAGGAAATGCTTTTACATGGAGCAAGTGCAGATTATCAACCAGCAACATAAAAGAGAGATTAGATCGTGCGGTTGCAACTCCCCAATGGCGTCTCATGTATGATCAATGTCAGGTGTTCCATGATGCGATGCTCTCTTCTCATCATAGACCGGTGATTGTAAAACTTCGGGCTATCTCCACTCGGAGAAGGGGTTCTTTTAAATTTGAGAGCAAATGGCTTGAGGAGAGCCAATGCCCCCAGATTATTGATGCTGTCTGGGACTTCCACCCGACTGGCTCCTATATGTATTCTCTGCATGAAAAGCTGAAGGCTTCCAGACTCGCTCTCTCCCAATGGAATCGCACTGAATTGGGAAACAGTAAGAAGGAGCTAGATAGTCTCATCGCCAGGCTTGAGGCGATTCAATTGTTACCTGTGACGGAGGATCTGATTGAGGAGGATCGTTCCCTTCTGGCGTGTCTGGATGTATTATGGAGAAAGGAGGAAAGATATTGGCATCAACGATCCAGAATTCGTTGGCTCAGTTATGGTGAAAGAAACACGAAATTTTTCCATCTTTCTACCATACAAAGGCGTCAGTCCAATCAAATCTTATCCATCCAAGATCATAATGGCGCTTGGCTGCATGCTGAGACTGATATTGAGGCAGTCTTTTTCTCCCCTTTTTGCAAGGTTTACAAGCGTCACACACCACAGTTTCCTCAATCTGTCCTGAATGCTATCAAACCTGTTGTTTCTAATACTATGAACGCCTCTCTGCTACGTATACCTGATGAGGCTGAAATAAAAAGGGCTGTTTTTGATTTGGGTGGGCTGAAAGCACCTGGGCCTGATGGCTTTCCAGGTGTTTTTTACCAAAAACACTGGAACATCGTGGGTCAAGACGTCATTCTTGCAGTCAGATCCTTCTTCATCAGAGGTTATATGCTTAGGAAGTTCAATGAAACAAACATTACACTGGTGCCCAAATTGCAGAAATCATCTTCTGTAAATGACTTTAGGCCCATTAGCCTCTGCAACTTCACTTACAAGATAATCTCCAAAGTGATTGCAAATAGGCTGAGGCCCCTCATGGACTCACTGATCACCTCTGAGCAGTCTGCATTTATCCCTGGCCGTATGATTCAAGACAACATCATTATTTGTCATGAAGCTCTCCATGGCTTGAGATTAGCGCGCAGTAAGAACAAGCTGAACATGGCTCTCAAAGTTGACATGAACAAAGCATTTGATAGAGTGAGCTGGGAGTTTTTAGAGTTTATGCTTTTGAGAATGGGGTTTGATTCTCAATGGGTACATTGGATTTCTCAGTGCATCACGACAGTTAGCTACAAGGTGCTTGTTAATGGAATTCAATCTGAGGCCCTCAAACCGCATAAAGGGTTGAGGCAGGGTGACCCCATTTCACCCTACCTCTTCCTTATGGTTGCTGACGTTCTTTCAAAAATGTTTACTTGTGCCCAGGAAGACGGTTCTCTGAAGGGTTTCAGAATCAAAGCTACATGCCCCGTCCTAACTCATATCATCTTTGCGGATGACACACTTCTCTTCGGAGAAGCTAGTGTCTAAGAGGCGACTAGGATCAAGCAAACTCTTGAGGACTACAGTATGGCTTCGGGCCAGTGTATTAACTTGCAAAAGTCAGCCATCATCTTCGAAAATAATGTTCCCTCCCAATTGAGGAATGAGATCGTTAGCGTCCTGGGGATTCATGAATCTTTGAGACCTGAGAAGTACCTCGGACTGCCGGCCTCTTGGGGCAGGTCCAAATCTGATGCCTTATCTTTTCTAATGAAGAAGATCGACGGAAAAGTGCATTCCTGGAAGCAGAAGTTTCTGAACCAGGCAGGTAGGGAAGTTCTGATTAAAGCGGTTATCTCTGCTATACTAGTATATGTTATGTCTTGTTTCAAACTTCCCTCTGGCTTTGTGGAGAACGTAAACAAAAAGGTCCGCCGGTTCTGGTGGGATAATAAGAAAGATGGAGGGATGATACATTGGGTCTGTTGCGATAAGGTTACAAAACCAAAATACGATGGTGGGTTGGGTTTCCGCGATTTACACTTGTTCAACAGGGCCCTCCTTGCAAAGCAATATTGGCGTATGCTCAAAACACCTAATCAACTATGGGCTCAAATACTCAAGGGCATTTACTATCCAAACTCTTCTTTGCTGGAAGCTAAACTAGGTGGTCGTCCATCTTAGGGATGGAGAAGCTTTTTGGAGGGTAGAGAAGCACTCTTGCAGGGCCTCCGTTGGAACGTAATGAATGGCTCCCAAGTCAGGATATAGGAAGATCCGTGGGTGCCTTCCTTGAGCTCCTTCAGAATCACCTCACCCAAGCCTCCTGATTGCGACTCAATGTTTGTCTCTGATCTGGCTCTACATGGTACTACCCTCTGGGATAGGGCAAAGTTGGCCTCTCTATTCACTGAAGCTGAAATGCAGTCCATTGTATCCATCCCTCTTGGACCTCAATCTTCCCCAAACTCCCTGATTTGGCATTTTACAAAAAACGGTGTTTTCTCTGTAAAATCCTGCTATAATAGATTATCTCAACTACAGAGGGGAGGGGCGGAGACGCTAGCCAACGAAGATGGCTTCAACTGGAAGCATCTCTGGAAGCTGAAAATAGGCCCGCGGATCCAAAGCTTTCTGTGGCGTGCTCTGAATTATGGCATCTCCACTATGGCAGGATTGCACAGACGGAATATCAGCTCCAGTCCCGTTTGTCCGCTATATGGTTCCTGTCCTGAAACTGTGGAGCACACTCTTTTGCTGTGCGATCACGCAAGGGCCTGTTGGTTAGCAAGTTCTATTGGATATAGGCCAATTGCGGATGGTATCACTAATATCAGATCTTGGTGGTCGGAGATGGTCAATGTTTCTGCCCAACAACATGATGACTTATTAGTGCACATTGCTTATTTGCTATGGGAAATATGGAAATCAAGAAACGCAGCAGTTTTGGGGAATTCTCAAGTCTGTCCAATAAACTCTGCGCAAAGGGCCTACAGATTGTCAATGGAGCAGCTCCGGCTGCGACAATCAGAGCCATCTACACCCCCCATTCGCGATGATCTACTCTCTTCATGGTCCTTGCCACCCACGGGCTGGTATAAGATCAACACTGATGCATCTTTTCTAGATGCAACCTCTCCCATTGGTATAGGCATTGTGATACGAAATGAGGTCGGAATGGTTGTTGATACAGCCCAAACCCTCTGTCGCGGCGGGTTTGCACTCATCGGGGAAGCCTGGGGATTATTGTATGGGGTCAAGCAGGCCATCTCTTTGACTCTAAGGAATGTTATACTCGAATCCGACTCTGTGAATCTTATTTCTGCTTTGAAGAAGTGCAAGGATGCCCAAGTTGACTGGGGTATAGCTGCAATTCTTGCGCATATCCAGCAACTACTTGGAAATTTTGAAAATATCGTTTTTCAGCATGTTCATAGGAAAGCCAATAGGGCTGCAGATCTTCTAGCGAAAAATGTTAGACACCACTTGAGCACTGGTCTTGGCCTCTGTCAGTTGCCAAGTGAATTTTCCCTTGTAGTTACTCAGGATTTGCAATAATAAATGAAATTTTCATTGTTCAAAAAAAAAAGAAATTGCAACATTCTGCAACAAAAGGAAAAATATAGAATTACCGAATTCTCTGCCATGGGGAGGAGAGTGAGAGCATTTAAGCAAGACACAGAAAATCATTGTCTATATTCAACAAAGAAATAGAACATTACTTAGTGTGCAAAGGCCGAAATCAGAATATAGTGATTGTGTGCAACCGTAAAATTCAAGCGAGGAATCTCAATCTCTGTTGGAAATTGTGGTGCGGGACTGCCTCAAAAGGAGTCAGGAACTTTTGCCAGAATCTTCAGCTTGCTCAGATAAGCAGTGCTCGGATCCCACCATGCCAAACCAAACAAAATATTAGAACTTAGACAAAAAAAAAAAAGAGACATAGAACCAAAGGATCAAAAACATATGGATGGCAAATGGATGTTTTTAATTAAGATGAAAGTTCAAAGCACAGGCAAATAATAATAAAAAAAAACTTATTTTCCAACCAAAATTACATGGGGTTGAGTCAAGGGCATAGTTGATCACTTGGGGATTCGAAGAAGAAGACCAGGAATCTTGGGGGCAACAGCAGGCCACATCCTGCCCTCTCTGGCTGCCATTTTCCGCAGCCAGAATGCCTCCTTCAATGCACCATAATAGGGAATGTTCTCGACATAGGTTTCTTCGAAATAGGCATTGTTCTCGGCATAGGACTAAAATAGGAGTGTATCTATAATTGATCCAACTCTTCACCAGGTTTCTGGCTCATAATCATTGTGTAAGAGAGATGGACGAGTGGTTGAAGGCTTAACATTGGAATTGCTATGTAGACTTTTATTTACTGAGGGTTTGATTCCCTCTCTCTCTGGCCCTTCGTCATCTTAATGTTATTGAATACGATATATCAAATAACATAAGAATGGATACCCTTATTCCAAGAGTTTGACCTTTTCCTTGGTATCCAAATTTCTCTCCGAAATGGCTCCAAAGTTAATGCTACTACATGGAAGTATTGACCTAATTGCATAGAGTCCTTCCTTGAGTCTGAATACTCCATGAAGGACATAAGCCAAATAAAGGAATGGGAATTGTTTATGTTTGGTATCACTTGAAATCGGAATAGAAACAGAATCCTAATCATTTTGTTGTTTGGTATCACATGGAATCGGAATAGAAACGGAATTTGAATAATTTGGGTTTTTGGGTTTTACAGTACCCGTTGTTTAACGTTTTGGCCAATTTGGGTCCCTGACTTTCTGTTTGGACGGTCACGTACCCCGACTTTTAGTGGGCAGGCCAGTCATAGTCCCTCGGTCAGGCACCTGCCGACGTGGAGGGCTGCCCGATTTTGGGCTCTCTGAGCCGTGCCGAAACGACGTCGTTTCGAGTTGAGACTACACCGTTTTGATGACGTGGACTGATACCTTGGATTAGTGGGCCCCACATCACGCCCGCCCTAGTATAGTACCAAACCGACCCGAAACCCGCCCAGTTACCCAAAAACTCGCCTGGTATTACAGTACCAAACCTTCTTTTTTTTGTTGAAAATATGCTTTTTTATAATAATAATAATAATAATAATAATAATAATAATAATAATAATAATAATAATCTGTGCGGCCAGATCAGGCACAGGGGCGACTGAAGCCACCACACCAGCGAGCGTCACTAGGAAGCGAACTAAAACGAACCCAGCAATGCCGTGCCGCCCACCACGATCGACGATGACGAACGGCAGGGTCGCGCGAGCACGATGCAAACGGGACAATGACACCACCTAAACATCGCCGACTGTAGCCTTCAGTGTAGCCCAGACATCACGCCGCCGTAGCACAGCCACCGTGAGCGGCGAGCGCCAAGGTGTTCGTCCAAACCACCACCACCACGACGTTAATCCCACAACCCCACCACCAGCACCACCACCAAGCCAAACCCAACACCCACCACAAACAACCCCACCCAAAGCCAACACCACCACCACCAAGCCAAACCCAGCACCACCACCACAACCAACCCCACCCAAGGCCACTTTTACGAATCCGACAAACCCCAACCACCACCCGAACCCGGGGCAGTTCAGAGTGGATTTGTGGAGAGCTTGGAAGTGGCTAGGGACCGGAGATTGTAGGTGGAAGAATTGGTTGGATTTGTAAAAGAATTGATTGGTTATATTTAATTGAAAAGGAGTGATTGGTTTGAACTGCCTGGGTTGAAGAATTGATTGGATTTGTATTTAATTGAATTTTGTTTTTGAGTTTTTTAGGGATTGATAATGGAGGGGAAGATGAGGGAGGAGGAGGACGCTGCTCCGAGCGAAGGGAGGGAGAAGGAAAGAGGAGGAGCTGCAGTAGAAGAAAATAAAAATAAAAATTTATAATGAAATTTTTAATAAAAAATTTATTCCAATCCTTTTAATTTCAAAAAAATTGTCCAGATCGGGTCGGGTTTTGGGCAGGTTCCGGGGATGCGGGGCGGGTTTCGGGTCGGTATGGTACTGTGCCAGGGTTGGGCTGGATGTGGGGCCCATTAATCCAACGTGTCAGCCCACGTCATCGGAATGGTGTAGTCTCAACTCGAAAACGACGTCGTTTCGGCGCGGTTCAAAGAGCCCAAAATCGGACAGCCCGCCACGTCAGCAGGTGCCTGACCGAGGGACTATGGCTGGCCTGCCCACTTAAAGTCGGGGTACCTGACCGGCCAAACAGAAAGTCAGGGACACAAATTGGCCAAAACGTTAAACAAGGGGTACTGTAAAACCCAAAAACCCGAATAATTTTGTTATTTGGTTGGCAATAATCTATGACATAAGTACTAGAGTGACAATAATCTAAGACATAAATTTTAAAACGAGGTTGTTTATGGTGAAACAAAATGAAACAAAATAGAATAGGATTCTCATTCCTATTCCCATTCCCATTCCTCGTGTACCAAACATAGCTTAGCGCTTTGGGTTCGGTCAGTGCTTGAAATAATTTTGTCTTTAACATATTACGACATCTCTAGAGTTGGACTAAGGTTCCCAAAGAACGGAATAAGCGAATAGATGAGAAGAGAATACAATGAAAGGCTGAGAAGAGAAGAAAACACTATCCAATTCTTACTTTCCGGTATCATGCGTCTGCCTATAGATTATGTAGTCTTTGTTACTTGACTGCCAAAATTGTTATTTTGCAAATGTCAGGATATCCAACTCATAATTTTCCGAACTCCTAACTCACACGCTTCGCCTGGGTTGCGGTTGCATCAAGGTTCCACTTCCCACGTATATAGGCGACACATTAATTCGAAACAATTCCAACATCGTAAAAAAGATAACAATCTTAGAAAGAAAAAATAACTAATAAAGGAAATTACCAAAGTAAATGTTTGTATTTTTGGAGTTCTTGCTCTTTGGGCAGATCCATCAGCCCCTTGTCGGAATTACTATTCATTTTTTTAATTATTTTTAAGTGCCTAAAGTCCTATTCCTCAATTTCGCCTCACCTAGAGATTATTTTTGTGGCAGCCTCAACGTTTTACATATGTTTTCTCTTATGGTTTAGTTTAAGAAAATGCCCTAAATAACTACGTAAATCCGAAGCCTTTTATCCTAAAATCACGAACCTGATGAGTTTAGTTGCATGGGAGTTCCCATAATAAAATTTTTCATTTTGCCAAAGTTACTCACTGAAGAGTAGCAAGATGTAACAGCCCGGGTAAATTTTACATTTACCGGGACTGTAAAAAAGGCTTGTATAATAATAATTTACCGTGAAATAAAATAATCTTGGGAAATTATTTTAAGGTAAATTATACGTCGGAATCCGAAACCGAGCTTTGTTCTGCACTCGGGTTTTTCTTACGAATTTTAGGGATTAGTTTGAGTTTTACCAAGTTCGGACGGTACACGGACAGTACACGGTACAACCATACAGTATTGCACTGTATGCCATGCATGCCATGCATGACATGCACAACACTCTCCTGCTCATACGTGAACTCCTGCTCCTGCTCGTGAACCAACCCGTGAAGATTTCCTGTGCAGCTCGTGAACCATCTGTGCTTGTCATTGCCTGCACTTCACCACCTATAAAAACCCATCACTACACCACCATCAACTCACTTCTCCTCCTCCTTCCCGCCTTCAAAAAAACGAACCGACCTCCCACCATAAACCGCCACCAAGCCGACCACAACGCACCACCACCACCTCCTCACGCCGCCTGCCACACCACCACCGTT
>JAKUCV010000645.1:0-47253 GCA_028386065.3 Turnera subulata
TATCAGGGGTTGTGGGGGAAGAGGATGAAGGAAGAATGGAACCAACGGTGGTAGAAGAAGAAGCTGGAGTAGAAGGGCTAGAGGGGGGAGTGGGAGCCATGACACAGAGAAAAGAGAAAAGCACAAAACCCTAATTTGACCTATGCTCCGCTACCATATAGAAATTGTGTAAGGCGTGGATTGTATTGAATGGTGTTTATAAATATATAGAGACATAATAGACTTGTGCAGCACGAATATACTTGTGCAGCACGAATACATGAATTGTGTTGCCATATATACTAGTTATTCCTTATAATGTAGCACTAGAAAAATGACTAGAAAAATGCTTGCTGAGGAGATAGAAAAGGTTTGTTATGTAGCACTTGATTTGTCATGGTTCATTGTGAGCATTTTTATCTGTTCCCTTGCATCTTTTTGTTTGAATGTATATGAGACAATACCGATTTGTCATTCTCTTAGAACAGAAGCTTACTTTTTCATTATTGTGTTCTGTTGCCCGTGCCTCTGGGAAAAACTACCAAGTGAACTGTTTGCCTCCTCTTTTTTTTTTCATTATTGAATGAATAGCAACAGTCCAGGCGTTATCGAGCAGGTGTTGACCGGTCCTTGATAAGCAAAAATTTTTGAAAAATTGTCATACAACAGAGTTGTTCTTCTGTCGCTGCTAGTTATCTTAATAGGATCAATGTCTCTAAAGAAAAGTATGTTTGTCAGATGTCTTTACATGTTTGTTTCGTTCTGCCACGATGTACTAGTTGTTGCTTCATGAACATTCTTGAGTCTGTCAGTATACTTTGATGCAGAGGGTCAGGTAGTCACCAATTAGTTTTATCTTTGGAGACACTTTCAGCTGCACCATTGAGACTGGCCATATGGTCTGATTCAGTCACTTGATGACCAACATGCTTGTATGTATTTTTATACAGATGAAGAAACAACTCACAGAGAAGATGGAAGCAACTACGAAAGGGAAAAGAAAGCAGAGCTTCAATGACGATCTTCAGTAAGCCTGCAAAGTTAATTAATTTTAGTTGTCTTTATTACTCTACTATGACGATCTTCAGTAAGCCTGCAAAGTTAATTAATTTTAGTTGTCTTTATTACTCTACTTTATTGAAATTCAATCGTATTAAATTTCCAGTTTTGATCAGATTGGATGTCTCCAAATGAAGGGGGAAAATATTGGACTTACTAATAAATCATGAGCCTTTTATGTACAATCATATCTCATGACTGGTGTGTCATCTCGACTTTGTGATATAATCTCTTGATCCCACTGCGTTTTAACACTTTCTCCACTTATACTATTCATTTGTATCCTAAAGTTGTGAGCGTAAATTTATGTTTTTTTTTTATGACTTTGGAACATGTGGCATCACTCTTGTTTTATATAGTTCTGATCATGTATTTGTTGTTATCACTCTTTTTCCTAGTTGGAAAGATAAAATTTGATGTCTATTTTGATTTGTTTGATAAATGATCTCTTTTTTTTTTGGAATTGCAGGGTATCTCGGAGTAATGAGGTCGTGATGGTGCTATTGGTTTTGCAGGAGGAATCTCTACTTCTAAGAGAAAAGTGTGAAAGAGGGTTTAGCTAAATGTTTTTCTTGCATTGCTTTTTCCTGTTTGAAAGAATAATTGTACTTGCCATTCAAATTCTGCTCTAGTTTTTAGTTCTCCATAATGTGCTTACTCTATTTTCGTATATGAGTTGTCTGTTTTTATCTTTTCTAAATAATTGTAATGTTCTGCTTTTGGCATTAATGCATCATAAATTCTGGTGCATGTGTTTTGTAATTGCATCAAATATCCAATTGGGTTATGTGAAGTATTCAAAATGTTTGTTCTTTCAAAGCTTGTTGAACAAATACTCTGAATTACATTAACTTGATGTATAATGTCAATCTATATATTTTGGTTATAGTAAGGTAGAATGTGGATTAAATTGAATACAAAGTAAAAAGTCTTTGTATTATAAAGCCTTTAATACATAATAGTAGAATTTTTGACAAAAGAACTGATGTTATAAAACGTGGTATTATTGGATGTCATTAGAAGACAAAATGCCACCTAACAAATTGCCTATATATTTTTTTTGATAAAAGTCGGGTAGACCCGTTCCATTAAACCAGAAAATAGTACATAGAGATACAACAAAACTTGACACAAGTCAAGTGTATAAGCTCCAAGACTATTACAGAGATGGAACAAAAATATCCTCCAGTTTTCCAGGAGTGCTCTTCGTGATAAACCATGGACGTTACAACAATCTTTGTTATCACGTCGGTGTTGACGATCTCCTCGCTCTATTGCAGAATTTGCAGCACTTTCCCTCTCGAGATCTGCTGTTCTTTCCCTCCCTGGTGGGAGGTTGCTCAAGACTTGTTATGTTTCAATTTGCCTTTATTCTTTTAGATTTGTTTTCCTTAGTACTATTACAAGCTTTTGTTTTAAATTGCCTATATATTGTACCCAGTTAATTGAGTTCTTGGAATAGAATAAAACCGAGCTCTGCTAGCAAACTCAAGAGCAAAAAAAAAAAAAACTAGAAACGAAAAAACCGAAGAAGATGATGAACAGTTACTGTTCATCCAAAAACGGTCTGCGCCGCCTTGCACGCCACCGCCACCACCATCATCTCCCTCACGACGGCGCGACCTCGACACAGCCTTCCCCGTCGATTACCGCCGTCCGACGCGCCACCGGGAAGAGAAGACCCGCTAGCAGACCCGCGGATCCGCCTCTCCCCGCGCCCGCGTCCGCCTCTAGCAGCGCCGCACCTTGACGACGCCTCCCTCGCGCCGCCCTTCGTCCACCGCTGCCGCTGCTGCGCTTGCCTTTCACCCGTCTTCGCCCGCTCCTCCGCCGTCTGCAACAACCCGTTTCCAAACTTTTATAAACCATGCAAGCATCCGCTTCTCTCTTACTGATGCATATTATTTTGAGTTTGTTTTCACGTATTGCCTGACAGTCTACGCTTTGGCTGCTTTGCCTTATGTGGACGGGTTGGCGTCATCACGGCTTGCATTCATTTGGATCACAAAGTAACATGCAGATCACAAGCTTGAGCCTGTACGGACCTTGGCTCTTTGCTAGTTTCACATGAGTTCTACTAACATAATTGCTGGGGTTAACTTGGGCCTTGAATCAGCAGCTCTTCCAGTTCTTGTCATTACTATTTCTACTTAGATAGCTGATATTCTTGATGCGGTTGGGAACGCCACAAACCCTACAACCAAAGGGTTTGCCATTGGCTCTACTAGCACTTCATCCTTCCTTTTGTTTAGTGCTTATTATATGTGTTAGCTTCCTGGAAAAATTACAGAAATCTGCAGAAGTCTTTTTGTTACTGTTTCATTAACTTTCTCTCAATCCTCGCAATGTTTTTTTTTTTGTTTGTACCCACTCTGAATGAACATCTCAGAGTAACAATGAAGTGAAACACCAAACTTTTTTTTTTTTTCTTTGATTTCACTTGCTGTTGTTTAAATGGTTTCTTCTGTGTATGATTTTCCGGATCAAAAAATCATGAGGATTGTGAAGTTTCTTTCTATTATATTGTTTGTGTAAAAACTTTGCATAACTCGTCTCCATAATCATTTGCTTTAAATTCACAATTAGAGAGCAGGGCTAGATAGGAGCAGGCCCGTTTCTACCATGCACAGCCCAATTCTTCGGCCCATAAAAGACAGACCACGCACCCAATTGACATCAAAATTTTCCATTGCATTTAGGATAAAGCCTGCTCACTATTAATACATTATTTCCCTTTCCCCATTTATTCTTATTTTTCGATAAACATGGTACTACTCTGACTCTTGAATTTCGCAATATTTTTGGTCTTGGGAAATACAATATTGGTGCAATTAATTTAATAAATGATCTGAGTCTTGAATTGCCGAAGATTAAAAATATTGCGTTGCGAGACTGTTATGCTTTTCAAGATCAAGACAATTAATTAAGAGTATTGAAACGGCACATTATATATTGCACAAGCGTACATGTACACATACAAATACTCCAAGGATTCAATTAATAGAATTTATTATTATAATTATACAGCCTATACAAATGATTGGAATGAGGAAGTGGTTCTTTCATAAGGTTTTGAAAAGTTTAAAGGGAAAACTTTCACTTGCCCCGTAGCGCCACGAGAGAATTGGAGAGGCTAACATTTACTAGGAGTAATTAATTTACGTGCAACACGAGGAGTCCTTTCCCTAATCCCCGGTAAATGCGCCTAACAAGGGTATTTATAGCTGCTATTGGTTGCTTAGTGCTCATATTGGCTGAAAACAAGCTTCGCTTTGCAGACTTTGTTTTCTGAGATATGGAACAGGTGCGTTGTCTCTTTTTTTGCAAGTGTTTCTTCCTTTTCTAGACTCCCTATGCACTTGGTTTTGCGTTGTTTTTGCTTTTGTGATTTATGTACTTACAAAACTAATGATTATGAATGTATGCTTGTGCTTCTGATATTTGCATGCAGTTGAAAGCTCAGATTTCTGATGTCTCTTCATCAGAGACTGCTGCTGGCCAGATTGGGACGGGTGGTTTCAGGGTTTGCAACAATGATGATTCTGTTGTGTGGCCTATGAAAGGGATTGCGGTTAATCTTCAAACTGGAGTGGCAGAGGATGGTAGTATCGTGGGAGAGAGTGCTTCAAAGTTCCAGGATGCGTTAATAGCTAGAGGGTTTAAACCCTATGGAGTTCATGTGTTGTTGAACAATCATGGCCATTCAGGGTGTGCTGTTGTGGATTTTACCAAGGATTGGTCTGGTTTTGCTGATGCTCTCTCATTTGAATACGCTTATACGGAAGATAATCATGGAAAAAAGGAATGGTTTGCTGAGTCAGGGGAGAAGTCTGGTGTTTATTGTTGGGTTGCCCGAGCTGACGACTACAATTCGGATAATATCATTGGGGAGCACCTGAGAAAGATTGGAGATCTTAAAAAGATTTCTGATAAGTTAATTGAAGAACGCGAACGGCAGGAAAAACTGATAAAAAACTTTGAACTTGAGCTTGAGGGCAATAAAAGGCGGTTGGAAGAGATGGTGAGAAGATATGAAGAGACTGTTAAAATCCCTGTTGTGGTTGAAGAGAAGGACAAGCTGCTGGTTCAAACTTATAATGAAGGTTTGTTTGGTCAGGGGCAATATTTTTTTTTATTTTCTTTACTTACTGTATGTGATTTTGGTAAGTTTTTAACTATTTTGTTTATTGACTTGGGTTTCCAACAATTTCAGTAATCTTGCACCGAAGTGCAGAAATCTTTTTAAACATTTGGCTCTGGTTTAAGTATTTTTCCTTTAATTGTTGTAGCTTTTGTTACATATGTTTATTCACTGACATGAGACAAGTATGTGTGCTCAAGATCACTTTCGGAAGATATCGAACCATTATGAAAAGGTGGAGTCGCAACTTGTGGGTCAAAGAGAGAAGCTTGAATTGCATGAGAAAGAATTGGCGAAGTTTCAGGCCAGATTTGAAAATGACAGGAAAATGCTTGCTGAAGAGAAAGAAAAGGTGTGTTATGTAGCATGTAATTGCAATGGTTCATTATGAGCATTCTTATCTGTTCCGTAGTATTTTTTATTGAATAATTTGAATGTTTACGCGATCAACCCGATTTGTCATCCTGTTGTGTTTTGATGCCCCTGCCTTTGGGGGAAACAACCAAATGTACTGTTTTGCGCCCTTTTTGTAGTATTATTGAAGAATAACAAAAGTCTAGACTTTATGTGTAGCCTTTTATGGAGTCTTCAACTTTCTTTAACAGAGATAGCTTCTCTCCTTGATCAAGCGTGATTGACAATTGAAAGTTATGCACACTTATTCCTACTTGTAGCACCCATATATTCCTTTGATCAAGCGTGGCTCTCTTCCTACTTGTAGCACCCATATATGCTCTTGCGTTTGTGTTGCTTTTTGTGATTTACTCAATTTGTTGTTTCGGTATCTTGGGAATGTGCAGCCTTTTTACTACTTTGTACAGTTACTTCGTAATCCCTTGTGCCTTTTACGTTTCCTTCTCGATATGTGCGTTTGATTGTGTGTGTGCCTGTATTGTTCTTTTCTTGCGTTCATTAAGTAATGGATGTGTGCTTGGGCTGCCTGCAGGTGGAAGCACAGGTTTATGATGGGAGGGATGCGCTACTAGTTGCTGAAAATGAGGATTTGAGGAAGCAAATGGCAGAGCAAAAAGAAGAAAAAGATGAACTTATTGACTTACTAGTCAGGAAGGAACACATGAGTAACATAGAGCTGCAAGATGCTCGGAAAGAACTGGTGATGGTAATTGAATTTAAATCAGCTATCTTTGGTGAATTAATTAGCAGTATTGTGTTTTACCGAAGAATAAGAATAAATGGGAGTAAGGGAAACACTGTGCTTTGGTTTTACTCATTAACTGATATAGACTTTTGCGTATGTATCTTTAGTAGCAGGCTTTGTCCTAAATGTGAATGAAAAAATTGATGTCAAATTTGATTTTTTTGGTAAAGAATCTCTCTTTTGCTTTTGGAATTGCAGGGTTTCTGTGAGATATCAGGTCGTTATGGTGATATTGCTGTTAAGAGAGTGGGAGAATTGGATACCAGACCATTCCTTGCAGCAATGAAGATAAAATATGGTGAGCAAGATGCAGAAGATAGAGCTTCTGAAATTTGTTCATTATGGGAAGAACTTCTCAGAGATCTAGGTTGGCACCCTTTCAAGCGCATTACAATTGCAGGACAACTTCAGGTGAAATCAAATTAGTCATATCACACCTTAACGTTTGTCGCACTACATTACATTTTAGTAACACATTTCATTTGCATATGCCTTTGGATTAGCTACTATGAAAATAAAGGAAAAACCAGAACTGAGCTCCACCAAATCTGAAGATTTTGAATTGTGATTTTTCTGGGTGCAGGAAGTGGTTGATGATGAGGATGAAAAATTGAAAAAGTTGAAAACAGATATTGGTGAAGGAGCTTACAATGCTGTGGCAAACGCTTTAATGGAATTAAATGAGTATAACCCAAGTGGGAGGTATGCCACCTCAGAATTGTGGAACTACAAAGAAGGAAGAAAAGCATCTCTTGCGGAGGGAGTCTCGTCTCTTCTGAAGCTGTTGAAAAGTGCCAAAAGAAAGAGGGTTTAGCTAAAGGTTTTGCTTGCATTAATGCTTTTGTCATGTTTGAAAAAACAATTTGTACTTTACCGTTCAAATTCTGCTCCGTGTTTTACTTCTCGATGATGTGCCTACTCCATTCTTAGACCCTATGTAATGTTCTCCGTTTGGCATTAATATATCATAAATTAAATTCTCGGATACATGTGCTTTATAATGGCATCCTACATCAAATTAGGTTATGTGAAGTCGTCGAATGTTAGTTTTGTCAAAGCTAACAAATATTCTGAATTAAGAATAAAAATAAGAAGAAAAAATGAGTCATATTAGATTTTCAGAAAGTCAGTGATGTATTCTAAGTTTCCATACCCAACTTTAGCCTTAGGTTACATGCAATATGCTTCATTTTTCAGTGAAAACATACAATATGTACTCTTTTTTTTTTTTGCCAGTACAATATGTGTACTTGAATTCGAATAATATTATCCCAAAAAAAAAAAATTTCGGTAGGGTTTTTCCTTGTGATATCTGAGAATAATACCTATCAAGTTCCTAATCCCAAATTTTTGTTAAAGCAAATCCTATTACAATATGGAAAAATGTTGCACATAATTCTCCTAATAAAGGTAGCCTCCTCCCGAATAGGGGCAAGTAAAAGTTGCATTCTTTGGATTCACCCTCAAACTTTTCGAAACCTTACATGAAATAATTACTTCTTCCTTATTCCCTACGGTCCCAAGGTCTCAAATCCCTAATTGGATTGTTATCTTGTTGATTGAGGTTTCTGGGAAATTGGTGCCTCAAACAAGTTTGTTGCTTTATTGGTGCCTCAAAGCTAACCCTGGGTCATCATGGAGGCCTCGGGTGGAAATTCAAGGGGTGATGAACCCTGTCCTTGCGATATCTCTGCTCTGGATCGAGGAAGAGAGGACCTGATGGAGACCAGCCGAAGAGAATGTGAAAAAGGCCCGAGCTTTGATGTCTTAGAAGCTCAGCTCCAAGGAGCCCTCACTAGCCTTCGGTACCTGAAGCGAAAGGAGCAAAACAGGGAGCTGGAAAGAGAAGCAATTGGCAAGAAGCCTATGCGGGAGAGGGAAGAGGTAGGTGGCTCTTCCTCTTGAGTTTGTGTTGCTTTTCGTGATCTACTCAAATGTGTTGTTTCGGTATCTTGAAAATGTGCAGCTTTTTACTACTTCTGTACAGTACTACTACAGTTTTTCGTAATTCCTTGCGCCTTTTACTTCTCCTTCTCGATATGTGCGTTTGATTGTGTGTGTAATTCTTAACGCAATGCCTGTGTTGTGTTGTTCTTTTTCTTGCGTTCATTTAAGTAACGGATGTGTGCTTGGGCTGCCTGCAGGTGGAAGCACAGATTTCTGATGGGAGCCATGCGTCATTAGTTGCTGAAATTGATGATTTGAGGAAACAATTGGCTGACCAAAGAGAAGAGAGCGATGAGCTTGTTAACTTACTATTCAAGAAGGAGCTCATCAGTAACTTAGAGCTGCAAGATGCACGGAAAGAACTAGTGATGGTAATTGAATTTTTTAATCAGCTATCTCTGGTGAATTAATTAGCAGTACCTATTGGGAAACACTGTGCTTTGGTTTTACTGTTTAACTGATATAGAGTTCTTGCGTATGTACTTTTAGTTAGCATGCTACCCTAAATGCAAAGGGAAAAAAATTGATGTCAAATGTGATTTGTTTGATAAAGAATCTCTCTTTTGCTTTTGGAATTGCAGGGTTTCAGTCAGATATCAGGTCGTTATGGTGATATTGGTGTTAAGAGGATTGGAGAATTGGATACCACGCCATTCATTGAAGCAATGAAGATAAAACATGGTGTGCAAGGTGCAGTACAAAGAGGTTGTGAAATTTGTTCATTATGGAAAGATTATCTCAGAGATCCAGGTTGGCACCCTTTCAAGCGCATTACGATTGCAGGACAACTTCAGGTGAGATCAAATTAGTCATAACACCTTTACATTTGTTGCATTACATTTTAGTAACATGTTTAATGCCTGCTTATGCCTTTCGGCTAGTATCAGAAAAGGAAAAGCATGAAATTAGCAAACCAGAGCTGAGCTCGAGCAATTCTGACAATTTTAAATTGTGATTTTCTGGTGCAGGAAGTAGTTGATGATGGGGATAATAGATTGAAAACGTTGAAGAAAGATGTTGGTGTGGGAGCTTACAATGCTGTGGTAAAGGTTTTAATGGAGTTAAAATGAATATAACCCAAGTGGGAGGTATGTAACCTCAGAATTGTACGTGGAACTACAAACAAGGAAGAAAAGCTTCTCTTGCAGAGGGAGTCTCATCTGTTGTATTAAAGAAGTTGAAAAGCGCCAAAAGAAGAAGGTTATAGCTTGAAGATTTTGTTGGCAAAAGCTTTTGGCTGTTTTTAAAACAATTTGTACTTAGCATCCAACTTCTGCTCAATTTTTACTTCTCTATAATCATAGCTTTAGGTGCTTAGGCTAATTTGGCATTCAAATTCTGCTCCATGTTTTACTTCTCTGCGTACTCTAGTCTGATCTTTTGGATGTGTATTTTTAGCAGACTGTATTCATTGTTTTGCTTTTGGCATTAATGTATCTTAAATTCTCGTATACCTGTGGTTTATATTGGCATCAAATATCCAATCAGGAAATAGTCAAATGTTAGTTCTGACAGATCTAATTGAACAAATATTTTGAATTACACTGATTTGCTGTATGATATCAATCCATTATAGTTATAGTTGAATTAGATCGTAGATATTAATTAAGCCCGTTTTCCGTTTTGGTTAGGGTTTAGATTTTTTTTTTTTTTCATCTGATCAAGATATTTATTGAATTGATGTGAAATCTGAAGATGATGTTTTAAGAGGAAAAACGTATCTAAATTTACCATACTAGAAAAAAAAGGGTAGAATACGGTAGAAATTGACAATGTACCGTTTCAATACTCTTAAATTATCTTGATATTGAAAAGCTTAATTAACATTCTCCCAATTTTTATGTTCAATTTTTTTTTTTTTTTTGGGATAAGAGAGCCCATGACTCCATCGCCACGAGTCCCTTGACCTGACCCATTCGATCGACTGACATGTCGCCTTCATGATCAGTGTGTACTCTCTCTATGTGTTACGTGTCACACGACCACCTGCAATTACATGTAGCGGGTATAAAAATTAAGAACCCATACTCTAATTCTTCTTCTTCTTCTTCTTCATGGGCTACCTGCCCCCCTCACTTCACTTCCACACTGACGCATTTCCTCCCACCGTTTTCCTTTCACCGGCGTCGAAGTTCCGGCCACGTTCTCTCCCAGCCAGCAGCCTTACCTTGCCGCTCCAGGGCATGATCGCACAGCCTCGCCGGAGTTGAGACACTTACCTGTATGTAACCGCCACATTTTACTCCGTCGGGAGTCCGCTTGGGCCTCCTTCCCCCTCGTATCGTGAACTCCGCCCAAAGCACTACCCGATCTGCGGCTCACGCGCCGTCCCTGTGCATTGCACGTGACCGTGATTTTTTGAGTGTGATAATATCCTACTTGGTAAGCTGTCTTTTATGCCTATTCCAAGCTCGTTTCTACTGGGTGTTTTGCTTTTGTGTATTTTGCAGGATTAGAAGTTTTAATTTTTTAGGTTTTTAAATATTTCATTTCCGGGCTTCATTTTGATTCTTGTGCATGCTTCCATTTTTTTCGATTTTGCATGCAAAATGTAGCTAGCTATTATATTGACTTTATGGTTTCTTTGGTTGAATTGTTTTGGTGTTGAATTTGTGGTGGATAACAGTTTGTGCATAAATTGCTTTCAATTTTCAGGTACGGTTTTTTGACAAGTTCGAGAGGGGGAGGAGCTCAATGGCTGCTACTTCAGATGAGGATACAGACGTTAGTGAATCCGAAATGGAAGATTATGTGGAAAGTAGCTATGAAGCGTTGAAGAATGGTGATATCCAAGTGAAGGCTTCGGATGGGACTTTGACATGCCCCTATTGCTCCAAGAGAAAGAGAGGAGGCTACCTTTATAAAGATCTTCTCCAGCATGCTTCTGGGGTGGGGAAGAGTACCTCGGATAAAAGGAGCGGCAAGGAGAAAGCCAATCATCTGGCCTTGGTCAGGTACTTGGAAAAAGATTTGGGAGAAGGTGGATGCTCATCAGAGGCTGCTGCTGCTGGCCAGAATGGGACTAATGGTGTTATGGGTTGCAACAAGGATGATTTGTTTGTGTGGCCTTGGAAAGGGATTGCGGTTAATCTTCCAACTAGAACGGCAGAGGATGGGAGGTTTGTGGGAGAGAGTGGGTCAAAGTTTAGGGATGCGTTGATAGCTAGAGGGTTTAACCCCACTAGGGTTCTTCCGTTGTGGAACTACCGTGGCCATTCAGGGTTTGCTGTTGTGGAATTTACCAAGGATTGGCTTGGTTTAAATAATGCTCTCTCATTTGAAAAGGCTTATAAGGAAGATAATCATGGAAAAAAGGAATGGTTTGCCAGGTCAGGGGAGAAGTCTGGTATCTACTGTTGGGTTGCCCGAGCTGACGACTACAACGCGAATAATATCATTGGGGAGCACCTAAGAAAAATCGGAGATCTTAAAAAGATTTCTGATATCGCAACTGAAGAACGTGAAAAGCAGAAAAAACTGAAGGAAAACGTTGAACTTGAGATTCAGAGCAAGAAAAAGCGGATGGAAGAGATGGCGAGAACATATGAAGAGAATGAGGTTAAAATCTCTAAGGCGGTTGAGGACACGGAGAAGCTTATTCAAACTCATAATGAAGGTTTGTTTGGTCAAGGGCAATATTTTTTATCTTCTTGTGAAAAGCTTTTAAATATTTTGTTGAATGATTTGGGTTCCCAAAAATTTCCATTAATCTTGCACCAAAGATCAGAATTCTTTGGAAACAGTTGCCTCTTGTTTATCTTTCCTACAATTCTTAATTGTTGTAGCTTAAGTTACATATGTTTATTCACAGATATGAGAAAAATAGCAATGGGTGCTCAAGAGCACTTTCGGAAGATATTGAACGACCATGAAAAGGTGAAATCGCAACTAGTTGCTCATAGAAAGGAGCTTGAGATTCGTGGGCAAGAATTGGCGAAGCGTGAAGCCAAAAATGAAAATGACAGGAAAATGCTTGCTGAGGAGATAGAAAAGGTATGCTATGTAGCACTTGATTGGCATGGTTCATTGTGAGCATTCTTATCTGTTCAGTTGCATTTTTTATTTGAATGTTTATGAGACCAAACCGATTTGTCATTCTCTTAGAACAGAAGCTCACTTATTTATTATTGTGTTCTGATGCCCATGCCTTGGGGGAAAAACAACCAAATGAACTGTTGGCCCCCTCTTTTTGTCGCACTATTGAATGAATAACAACAGTCTAGATTTTATGGAACAAGGAGTTGACCGATCATTGATATGCAAAAATTATTGGAAACATGTCATATAACAGAGCTGTACTTTTGTTGGTGCTAGTTATTTGAATAGGACCAATTTCTCCAAAGAAAAGTATGGGAGGCAGATGTCTTTACATGTTTGTTTCAACTGCTCATTAGAATCTTTTTCCTCAATGTGTATAAGTGTGAGATTCATGTGTTGTGGCCTTTTATGGAGCCTGCAAATTTCTTTAGCAAAGATAGCTCCTTTCCATGATCAAGCATGGCTGACCATGGAAAGTTGTTTGTCTCATTCTGCCATGAGGAAGGCATTGTACTAGTTGTTGCACCATGAAGATCCGTGGCAAGTAGTTCTAAAATAGTTTTATCTTTGGAGACACTTTTAGGGGCACCATTGAGACTGGTTATATAGTCTGATACTAGTGAACTTTTTGATTGCAAACTGCAACCATTTAGTGTTTGAATCCTTCAAGCACCTGATGACTACCATGCTTGTATCTACTTTTTCACTGTGAGTTGTTTCTTCTTCTGTATAAAATTTTGGTGGCTTTAGTTGCTTTTCCTAGCATCACTTAGTTTTTTCTTATGTAACAAGCTTGCTGTGATATTCTTTTTCATTCAGAACGCAGTCAGAAATAGCCAACTAGAGTTGGCTTCTTTGGAGCAAGAGAAGGCTGATGACGATGTATTGAAATTGGCTGAAGCTCAAGAGGTATTTTTTGTTCTCAATACTTGATAGTAAGAAAACATATGCTTGTCAAAGTTCAGCATGTTGAACTGAACTGACTTTTTATTGTTTATCAGAGGAAAAAAGAAGAGCTGCACAATAAAATTATTCAGTTGGAAAAACAGTTGGATGCAAAGCACGCATTGCAGTTGGAATTGGAGCACCTTAGAGGGTCTTTAGATGTAATGAAGCACATGGAAAATTATGGTGATGCAGAAGTACTGATACGGATGGAAGCAACCATGAAAGCTGTGAGGGAAAAGGAAGCAGAGCTTCAAGATATAGATGCTCTGAACCAACAACTTATTGTAAAGCACCGCAGGACCAATGACGAGCTTCAGGAAGCCCGCAAAGAGTTAGTTAATGTTAGTGGTCTCTATTTCTCTACTTTATTGAAAGTCAATCATATTAAATTTTCAGTTATGATCAGATTGGATGTCTCCTAACAAAGGGGAAAAAATATTGGACATACAAATAAATCATGAGCCGTTTATGTACAATCATATCTCATAGCTGGTGTGTCATCTCGACTTTGTGATATGATCTCTTGATCCTACTGCATTTAACACTTTCTCCACTTATATGAATTATTTGTATCATAAAATTGTGAGCATAGGTTTATGCTTTATGACCTTGAAACATGTGACATCACATTTTTTCATATTGGTGTTATGAGTTGGCTTAGGATATAGTGTTTACTACAATATTCTTTGCTGTATATGTATTATTAAGGTTTACCCTGAATGCAATGAAAATTTTGATGTGAAATTCAATTTGTCTGATAAAGAATTTTCTTTGGGGGGAGGAGATGAATGTTATTTTTATCATCTGGAGTGGTCATTTGGTGGCTCCTTAAGCACTAGCTGAACTTTTATATCCCATTTTATCTATTCCTTATGAAATTGCAGGGTTTGGAAGACCTATCATCAGGTCGTGGTCGTATTGGTGTCAAGAAAATGGGAGAGTTGGATACCAAACCATTCCTTGAAGCAATGAGGAGAAGTTACAGCGAGCAGGATGCAGAAGATAGAGCTTCCATGGTTTGCTCATTGTGGGTAGAGTATCTCAAAGATCCAAATTGGCATCCTTTCAAGAATGTTACGATTGGAGAAAAGCTTCAGGTGAAATTAGTGTAACATCTAACTTCCAGAATTCTGTATATTTTACATTTGTTGCATTACATTGTAGCCACACATTTCATTTGCATATGTCTTGTATGTATTTTGTTTTTCTCTGTTAATTTCGTGGCTGGCTTGAGTTGCATCCATAATATGATGGCGGTACCATTTTATGTCGACTCCTAAGGTGGTAATATCAGACATGACAAGGAAATAAAAGGCCTGAAATTTCACGAGCCAAAGATGAGCTCAACCAACTTCTAGAACATTTTGTAATATGTTTCTCTGGTGGCAGGCTGTAGTTGACGATGAGGATGAAAAGCTGAAAGAGTTGAAGAGAGATTTGGGTGAGGGTGCGTACAATGCTGTGGCAGAAACTTTGATGGAGATCAACGAATATAACCCGAGCGGGAGGTATATTATCAAGGAGTTGTGGAACTATGAACAAGGGAGGAAAGCTTCTCTTGCAGAGGGAGCCTCAGTTCTAATGAAGATGTGGGAAGCTGCGAAAAAGAGGGCAACTTGAAGGTTGGCATAGCTGTGGATGGTTTAAGTAACAATATGCTCTTGCATTGAAGTTTCCTCTCCATCTTTTCACTTCTCAATAATCATGTCACTGTCGTGTTAATCTAGAAAAATTCATTTTTCTTTTTTTTTGCAGGAAAACAAAGTAGCATGAGATGGAGATGATGCATCTCATATGAGGCAGGACCCGCTGCTGGGAGAGTTGGTGGTAATAAAACGAGCTGCTGTTGTAGCCTGCTCTTGTAACATAGTTGTAGTGACAAAAACTGTGGGCTAAATTTGTATGACTTCCATTTCCTGAATTTGAACGTAAATTGTGTGTTTCATTTATCATCATCATCCATTTTCCTCGTGATCTTGCCCAATATAGATTTGTCTCTGGAGTAGTAGATGATGGCAGTGTCTCATATGAAGACAAAGTAGTAGCGTCGAAATTCCTGAGAAAACGAAACAAAAGAGCAGCAGCCCAAGGCAAATTTAATTTACCAATATTTCAGCTTTTTGATAGAGAAGAAAACAAACCCACATCCAATCCACAAAACTGTTACGATTGGGCCTGCCGGACTGAAGCTGGGCTTTTCCTTTCCATACTAATTGGGGCCATTGGACGAAGAAAGTTGGCCCTTATCAAGCTGTACGATACCGTTTAATCATCATCAATTCTAATCGTTTATTACTACAGTACCAAGTGTGTGTTGTCTTGTCACTCTTCTTTACAGTCCTTTTTGGCAGAGTTACCAGTACTACTACTACTACTAAATAAATAGTACTCGCAAAACCGTGCATGTGTCATTTCCCAAATTGAATTTAATCAAATTTAATCAAATAAAAAAAATTATTTATCATTTCCTAGGGAAGAAGAAAGGAAAAACGACGCGTTTCTGTCTGGTCGTCTAGACAAGAGAGCGAAGGGATCGAAAATCAAAGCTATATTCTTCTGTTACTATTTAGCGGAAATTTTTGTTTTGAAAAAAGAGAGAAGAGGGAATGGAGAGCGGGAAGGAGGATAGCTACAGCCGAGCCATGGAGGAGTTGAGGAAAGCGAGGAATCTGGTGGTGAATATGGCGACGGAGATCGACTTCAAGAACCAGAAGCTTCTCCAGGTGGAGAAGAAGTGCGACGACGCGTCGTCCAACCTCAAAGCCGTCATGCTCGAGAACGCCCGCCTCCACCAAGCCAACCTCGAAGGTAGTCATAATCAAAATACTACTCGCTCTTGTTTTTTCTTCTTTTGATGGTTTCTATTTTTTTTTTTAATAAAAAAATGGTAGTTAAAAAAAGAGACTTAATTTTGGCAGGTACGAGACAGGTGGAGGCTTTGAGGGCGCAGAACAGGACGTTACTGGAGAGATTAGTGTCTCAAAAGGACGATTTCGAGCAGAGAGTTTATAGATTGGAGAAGCAGTTGGCCCAAAACGACATCGATTGTAAAAATCTAGTCCTCTCCAAGGAAACGGTACCGTTTTCTTTTTTGTTACAAATGATTTGAGGTCTGTTGTTCTTTGATTGAATGGAAAATGTTGAGTCTGAATCGAATGGGTTTGGTTTTGATCAGAGAGTTAAAGAATTGGAGAAGCAGCTGGCTGAAAATGAGCTGAACCTGCAGAATATGATCTTTGAGATGGAAAAGGTGTTGTCTTTGCAGTAATTATATGCTCCTGATTTGCTTGTGTTGTTGTTCTTGTTGTTGTGTTTATAAGCTGACACGTGTATTCTCTCTGGGGTGATGGTGTTGGTTTTGTGCAGTTGAAAACCCAGATCTCTGTTGGGAGTGATCCTTCATTGGTTGCTGACATTGTTGATTTGAGGAAAGAATTGGAAGAGAAGAATGAGGAGCTGCAGCAGAATGATGAGCTTATTAATATTCTAAGCGAGAAGGAGCGCAGGAGTAATAAAGAGCTGCAAGAAGCTAGGAAAGAAATACTAGTGGTATATAAACTTTTTTTATTAGTTTTTCTTAACGATGCATGCTTTGTGTCTTTGGCGGGGGAGAATGAGGAACAATGTACTTAGTTTCGGATTGTCCAAATGTGTAAACGTGACGGAATCATAAGTTTGATGGTGACATTGTGCTTGAAATTACAGGATTTTAGAGATTTTCTGGACGGACAGAATGGTATTGGGATCAGAAGAATGGGGGAGGTGGATCACAAGCCTTTTAGTGATGCGTGTATGCAGAAGTTCCCCAAAGATTGGGAGTCGAAATCGGTGGAAATATGCTCGTTGTGGCAGACTCATGTGAACGATCCGAATTGGTATCCATTCAAGAGAGTACCTGTGAATGGGAGAGTGCAAGTATTCTCTCCACCTTGTTCCTTCATCTTGGAAAATGATTATATTTTCTCTCCCAGTATATGTAAAGGTTTGACTGATGAATTTGTTTTGCTATACACGCCATTGATGGGTTCTGTTATGAAATACAATTGCTTTGGTCTAGAGAGGAAAGTAGTGAACATTGACTTGAAGGGAATGCCTGCCAGATGAAGGCATAAATCTCTTCCTTAAATTTGAGGGATGTCTGGGAATAATGAACCACTTAAATGTCAGGGTATTTAAATGCAGTGATCAGGTGATCAGCAGTAATACTAATATAGTAAAAAGAGTGAGAGTTGAGGTTATGTAATGAAATCTTTTGGGCTTCATAACTTTTATAATTGTAAGCTTGTGTGATGTGTGAAGTCGTTCGCCTGGCACACAATGGATGATAACGAATTAACAAGTCCTTTTTTATTGCAGGAGGTGGTAGACAGAAATGACAGTAAATTGCAAGGGTTGAGGAATGCATGGGGTGAGGCAGCTTATGAAGCCATTGCTGCTGCCCTAATGGAAGTGAACGAGTACAATCCTAGTGGCAGATACATTATTCAAGAAATCTGGAACTACAAGGAGGGAAGAAAAGCTAGTCTCAAAGAGGTAATCAAGTTCATGATTCTAGAGTTGAAAGCTTACAAAACTCTCAAGCGTAAAAGGTGACTCGAACTGCAATTTCCTTGCTAAGTTATGGAGCTTCAGACTTCTGAATCAGCTTTCGGTTTGCTAACCCTAGCATGGCCTTATGGCTTCACATTGGGCGCCTTGATAATCAAGCCTGTGCAGCTTAATGTGCTCGAAGCTTAATTCCAATGTAGATGATGATTTTGTGGCCTTTAGAGGGAAACTTTGAAGGGGAAGAAAAAGTGGACGTGACATTGAACTTCCAATTTTGGGGACATTGTATTGGCATTCTTGTACATGTGAAATGTATATATGTATATACTCGGAATGAATTTCCTTCTATTGAATCCAAAAGAACTTGTGTCCTGGCGCCAAGAACTTCAGCATTTGTTGGTACTTTGTTAAGAAGAACAAAAAGAAAATCTTCCAGTTAAAAGAAAATTTGAAACTTGTAAACTTTGAATTCCCATGACAGATTGAAAATAAAGAAAAAACCTTGGTGCTCCATTTCTGTTGGCATTCATGCCGGACAGGAAACCTCTACTGGAATACCGTGTCCACCTACTCCATCACGAGTGGAGTAAGACTTATATGATTCTTTGGAGTCAAATAAGAGACAGGAAAGAGTTGGCAAGTGGCAACATGCATGCCTAGGTTTGCATAAGTCAAAAAAACCGGAAAAGAAATTTTACTTTGCAGGTAAGTGATTCTCTTTTGTACATATTTTCAGCTCTTAGTGGTTATTCTATTTGTTTCCAGTCCTTATGGTCCTAGACTCCTATTAAAAGTCAACACACCAACTCAGGGTTGATGCAATGGGGAGAATTTTTTTTCTTAACAAAATAGAATGATCAATATTACTCGCGTACTACGAGGACCAAGACCTCTAAGGAAAAATAATAACAAAAATCATAACCAAAACAGTAAAAATAAAGAGTACTCTCCAATGCTTTCTCGCTATAAATTCCAGCCAGTCCATTGTGTAAATGGCATAAACTTCTTGTGCTTGGGTTGAAATAACTTGAAAGAAATTATAAGATCTATAAAGACGGGAAGAGAAATGAAGGGTAGGGGAGCAATGGCTACTCATATATTACTAGTGGTAGCTGTATTGTGTTTGTTGGAGGTGATGATCAATAAGGCTGGGGCAGAGCTTAGTGCTGCAGCATGCAAGGAGGAGAGGAGGATTGGGCTAAATGCTTGCAAGCCAGTGATTTATGGGAAGCTCCCATCTCCTGAATGCTGTGAGCGAGTGAGAGTTAGCCATGTTGAATGTGTGTGCCCTGATGTCACCCCTAGGCTTGCTGCTCTTGTTGATCTCAATCGTGCCATTAGGCTCATTGAAGGTTGTGGCAGAAGGGTACCCCGTCATTACAAGTGTGGCAGTAAGTTCTCTCTACACATCTTTTCTGGTTTTTCCTTTTCGTATCATCAGGCTCGAGTCTTCGTGTATTTGATGTATACGTAGCTGTGTGCTCAAGGGCTATATATATCCAATTTGCTTGGTGTGATTCTTGCATTTGCTGAAGTTTTCTGTTGCTTTCAATCTTTTGCAGGTATTACAACTCCATGAAATGGACAACTACAGTACTGGTTGATGTTTCTGTCCTTTGAATATCTAGCAGCGTAGTACTTTAAACTTAAGACTTACTTATGATGCCTAGGTTCAGCACTTGGTCGGCTCTTGAGGAAGATTCCTGGGTTTACTGTTTGTTAAAGTGAAGAACGTCCATTATTATATTATTATAAATAAGAGCATGGTTATATTGAATTACTAGTTAATGTATAGATGTGCCATTGTACGCATAGATGTGGCTATTTCATCTTGCTACTCTTGATGGTGAACGTATTGCAGATTTGCTAACTTCGCAGTACCTAGTCCTAAAATATGTCTTCATTGTTACCCAAAGTGTTTCTTTATCTTGTTACTTGTGTATTGAGTTAGGGAAATCTCCAACAATGTTTAGAACTAAAAGTTGATTAAAAGAAACTACAAAATCAACAGAACTTAATACAACAGAAGTTACAAAGAGCCGGCAATTCACGAGATAATTTACACATCATAACAAATATCAACATCAGAATGATAAGATTGTGCAAAATGCCGCCAAAGATGATAGATAGCAGCATTTCAAACAACTCGTAAAACCATAACTTTAACTAATGCCCTTCTTTTGCAAATCGCATTTTGCCTACAAGATTCAGACTTAATTATGAACATTACACAGAAGCAGCAATTGACTGCATATCTCACGAGAGAAAGGACAACCGAAAAATAGATGATCTTGTAAGTGGCAAGTGGCGACCTGCATGCTAATTTTTTAAGTGTCAAAAAAAAAAAAGCAATTATACTTTGCAGGTAATTGATTCTCTTTTGTACATAATTTTCAGCTCTTACCGTTTGGTTGGGTGTAATGGGATGTAATGGAATGGAATCAAATAGAATCTATTCCTAATTTCCCATTACACCCAACCAAACGGCCGTTAGTGGTTAGTCTATTTGTTTCCAATCCTTATGGTCTCTAGACTCCTATTATAAGTCAACCACCAATTCACAGTTGACGCAATGGAAACTTTTTTCTTAAAACAAAATAGAATGATGAATATTATTTACCTACAACGAGGACCAAGACCTTTAAGCAAAAAATAATTAAAAAAAAAAAAGCATAACCAGAATTGTAGTCTCCAAGGTCTTCTCACTATAAGTACTTGACACTGCATTGTGTGATGGCACGAACTTCTTGTGCTTGGGTTGAAAGATTTAAAAAGATGGGAAGATCAGAAATGAAGGGCAGGGGAAGATTGGCAACTTATACATTACTAGTGATAGCTGTATTGTGTTTGTTGGAGGTGATGATCAACAAGGCTGGGGCAGAGCTTAGTGCTGCAGCATGCAAGGAGGAGAGGTGGATTGGGCTAAATGCTTGCAAACCAGTGATTTATGGAAAGCTCCCACCACCCGAATGTTGCGAGAGAGTGAGAGTTAGCCACGGTGAATGTTTGTGCGCTGATGTCACCCCAATTCTTGCTGCTCTTATTGATGTCGACCGTGCCGTTAGGCTCATTGAAGGTTGTGGCAGAAGGGTGCCCCGTCACTACAAGTGTGGCAGTAAGTTTTAAGCTCTCTCTCTCTCTCTGCACATATCTTTTCTGGTTTTCCGCTTAGTATCAGGCTCGACTGTTTGTTGGAGATGTCTCGTTGTATGTGTAGTGATTAAGGGCTGTATATCCAATTGGCTTGGTGTGGTTTCTTGCGTTTGCTGAAGTATTGGTTCGTTCATTCTTTTGCAGGTATTATAACTCCATGAAATGGACAAGTACTGCTGGTTGATGTTTCTGTCATCTGAGTATCTATCTTACTACTTTAAAAGATCTACTTATGATGCCTAGGTTTAGCACTTGATCGGCTCTCGAGGAAGATTCTTGGTTTAGTGTTTGTTAAAGTGAAGTACGTCCATTATATTGCTATAAATAACAGAGAAATGGTTATATTGAATTACTGATTAATGTATAGAATGTGACATTTTATGCATAGATGAGGCTATTCATCTGGCTACTCTTGATGGTGAAGCGTATTGCAGATTTGCAAACTTTACAGTGCCAAGTCCTAAAAGATATCTTCATTGTTACCCGAGGTGTTTTCTTCTTCACATTCTGGGTCGGATCGGGGGTGCACACCTGGTCATAGTCCTACTAAAGATTTTCTGCATATACGACTATTCAAGCTCAAAATTTCGCTTACATAAAACCAAATCACTTGTCCCTCTAGGAAGTTGTTTCCTATGGATTACTTGAGGCCTTCATTATTGCTAAAGATTAAGCTCTCCTCAAGAGTCAAGATGACTCCTCGTTTACCTGTCGGGCGGCCAAAGTCTCTTCACCAAAGTGGGAATTTTTTTTTTTCCATACATTGATTGGACCCGTGGTCAATTGGTCATCGTCATATCGAAATCTCGAGGGACAAAATAATGTGCATTGCAATATGAAAATATATGGCCCAAGGGTTTATTAAAAAAAAAAAAGGAATGAATAATGAAATTAATGAAGACGTTAGTACCACGAAATCTCACGAAACAATTTACAAGGACTAATGACGTTTTTTTATCCAAGTTGTTATTCCGAATTACATTTCTCATCCCTTTATTATGATTTAAATTAATTGCATCCCTCCCTGGTTTGGCATAATTTTCAGTTTTAAAAAAGAGGTTTGGCATAATTTAGTCGGAAATCATAGAGGTGTACAGTGTGGGACCCACATGTCTAAGGGGCTACCCGAATTAAAAGAAGCCCGCTAGTTAAAGCCCAAGCCTTGGTTTATCACTGTAAAGTCTAAAGCCCAGTCTCATCTCCAAATAAGCAAGCCCACTTGGATTGCATGACGCGTCGCCTACGATTTTTTTTTTTTTTCTTTTGTTTCGGGTATCTACTACCTCTTCTTGCCTCCTAGACGACCGCCTTCACTTATTCACATCTCTACTTCTCTCTAAACCGGGAGCCAATCCTGCCACTAAACTTTCCCGGTCCCCGTCCGCCGGTATCTGCACATCGCCGCTCGACCGATCACCGCCGTTTATTTTGTAACAATCTTGTAGAGAGAGAGATATGCAGAAACTGGGTGATTTCAAGCTGCCTCACTTCTTCAATTACCCTCCTTACTTCACGTATACCTCGTACCCTTCTCGTGGGTTTTTTTGTCGAAAACGAACCATCTGCTGATAAAGTTTGATTCTTTTAAGGTTTTTGATTTGGGTTGTCCTTTTTTATTCCTTTTTAAGGTTGCAGCCGGTGAGGGACACTCGAGAGAAGCAGGTGCAGCTCTGGAAGGAACTTATTCTCGATTACTGTAGAACCCAAAAGGTATTTGTGATTGCCCTTGAGGAAGAATTCCCTCTCTTCTCAAATCCAGTCATTGAAAGTAAGTCAACCACCCTTCATTGGATAGCCTTGTATTTCATTGGTCATAGTATTGTTCTTTTGGTTTTATGTGATCAAAGCTGTAGTGCTTAGCTTAGGGAAGCTAGTGGGTTTGGAATTTGTAGGTATTATGGAGATATGATTGGTTGGGAAATTTATCTTTGATTATAGTTGATGTGTATCACAATAGTTGGAGGATTGAGGAGATTGAATTATGATGCAGGATCTCTAAGCCATGAAGCTAGGGAAGCATTTCTCTCAGCATTAGTTTCAGAAGGTTGGTTTCTGTCTTGGTATTGCAAAGAACTATCATTATAATGCAAGTGATGAGCTGATTTCAGTTCCATGTATAACAGGTCGAGCAGAGTGGTTAGATAAAGGGCATAGGAAATGCCTTATTCTTTGGCACCGGATTCAAGATTGGGCCGACATTATTATACATTTTGTGAGTTGATTTTGATTTACATGATAACCTGTGATTTTGAAATTTATAGAGTTTCCATCATTTGATAAATTCACATACTTTGTCAGGTGAAAGATAATGGATTGGAGGATGGAGTCACGACGATTGAGGAAATACGCTCAGGGATTGAATCTCGAGGAACTGGTATGTTTTGGATTGGATGCTCGCACATAATTGTTCTCAAAATGATCGTATACTTGTTACTTCGGAAGCATTTTGTGACCTTAAGAATCAAGATGCTATGAGTTTGTTTGTGACTTTTTCAAGGCGTTTATGCATGTGTGTGTTCACCTGCTTGGATGTTTCTTTCTTTTTAAAACACAATAGAAATGTAAGAGGATAGGGAGCGAGAGGAAATTGCAGTTTCATACTTCTGGTGAAAGCACTTTTCAGGCATCTCCTCATAAAGTCTTTTTTCTCGTGTCTCTAAATGAGTTGTGAAATGTACCGTTCTCTAGTTGGTTGCTGGGTCCATCAAGTTTTGTTATCATCTCTTGCCTTTGCCTTGGTCATTTGCTTGACGTATAGTCTGCGTCCTCTATCCCAATATCCCACGTTTGTGAACCCTTTTCCTGTCTTTGGAATTATTTTCTCAGATCTCTCACACTTTCTTTCTGGACAGACACACATTATCTCCACTGAATGCTACTTAGCACCAGTATTTTTTTCTAATTGGGAACTCTACTTGGAGATAACTTCAAATTGCATTTACTATCTCTGGTAAGACTAATCAGAATTCGTCTCTGATTGAAAACAGAGCTTCATGGGATAGATCGTACAATTTTGATGCGGGCGTTGAAACTACTAGAAAACAAAGGGAAGCTTGCAATCTTCAAGGGTACTTCTACTGACGATGAAGGCGTCAAATTCTCTGTATAATGTTCAATTGTTAATAGAGGACCTTACGGAGTTTCAAGATTTTTTCTACTGGCGATCCAACCATGGCACTTTTTACAGTCTGCCACAAGAAATTCCAGAAAACCATTGTTTTCCAACATTAATGTTGAATATCCAAGCATAAATTCAGTGTTGTCTTTCCTCTTTCTTTTCGATTGCTTCTGCAAGCTCACTTGTTGTATAATTAGTTAATCATCAAGGCATATCCGCTGATGGTTGATGTATTAAGCCCGTACATTCATCATATTTTCATCATAAGAGAGTTTTTCTGCCAGCTGCTTTGTGGTACAATAAATGCTGTTCTCCCTTCTTATTACCAGCTGAGTCTAGGTAGGAACAAACTCGATGTGAGGCTGGTTTGCACTTGAACTTACGTTACATCCACTGTTTTCAGAGTCCCTGTTTTCTCAGATTGGTACCTACCAAGTTTTAACTGGCATCACTCTTCCATCCCTAATTAATCATGCTTATGATGAAAAGTGAACACAGTGTCAAGCCAACAAACCGTACCTGTCAAGTATTTTATTATAAGGTATATTTTGAAAACATATAAAGACAATATATAATACAATGATTTTGTCTTCATGCACACAATTTTATGTGTGCAATCCATACTTTTATTCTTCAATAGTCCAGACTGAGAAATGTGTATGCTTAATTTTAAACAATACATGAACTCGCATTCTTTGCCCTCTACTGCTAGTACGCCAGAAAGAGCCACTGGAAAAACTTATGTCATGGAAATGTATAACCTGCAATCAAACAAGCAAACGTTAATTATATCAAGAAAGTTTTTGTAAGATTAGACATGAACAATAAAAGCTTAGTTTTGGAATCAATCAAAAGGAAGTAACAAACACTACTAATATCAGGAAATACTCACTGCCACATTTGAAGTGACGAGGAACCTGTCTACCACAGCCCCGAAGGAGTTTTATGGCTTTATCAACAGGGAAAATGGAAGCTATCTGGGCAGAGACAACAGGGCATATACACTCGAAATGTGTAACCCTGACTCTCTGACAACATTCTGGGGTTGCTGGTTTGCCTTCCACAATCTCTCTGCGTACACAAGCAGTAGTCCCTAGCCTTATTTCTTCCTTGCACTGGCTAGGGCTCAAACCTGCACCAGCCACCATTGTCATTTCATGAGTCACTAAAGATAATCCTAGCAAGAAAGTTAGCAACCACAATGAACCACCCTCCATTTTCCAACTATGCTCCTCCTTTTACCACACAGGCTCCTTCCTTTGCACCATTTATATAGGGTTAAAAGATAAGTAGCAGCAGGCCCATCACTTTACGTATTGACAAATATAGACAAAGAAATTTCCAAGGTCTTTCTTAGTCTTCTATTCACACAATCATATATGGCAAATATGATTGTTTATTCCACTTTCTCCAATAGGGAAACAACAATGACAAATTTAATTAGGCCCGTGATCACCTTTCTTGTCCTCTTTTTCTGGCTTTACTTAATGTAGTACACATTCTTATCACTTTTGCTTGTAACAGTTGTATAGCCGCCTGAATAGGATGGGACGCTATAAAGTCTTGGTGGGCATTCCCATTAGAATCCACCCACAGATTTTCCTTGTATAATGAGAGATCTATTGTAGTATAATATTACACATTCAATTGATAAGGCTCTCTTTTCTTTTCTGTTTTTCCGTTGGGAAGATAGCAATTATAGGTACACAGAGATGGAAAATGATTTAAATTTTGGTCTTCAGTCTTCAAACTCTTGCATTTTAAACGTGTTTATGAATCTACATTTTCCTTCCTCCGAGAACAAGAAAATTTGTCAAAGTTAGCCTCCTGGCCTTTCTTTCATTTCTGTTTCAGGGTTTCACACAAAGCAAAGCACAATTTTTCCATTTTTGGTTGTGACACAAAGCCGCCAGACTTTTTTTTGGTGAAAAAGTGCGTGTTGCATTAAATTATAAAGTCACGAGGTACCTTTGCACCAGTGGCATCCGCCACTAGCAGAGGCATACAGACGTCTGGAGGTATAGCATAGACATGGAAGCCATCCTCCATGGAAAGAGCTTTCCTAACTAAGCTATCCGCTACAAAATTAAGTTCACGATAAACATGTTTAAAAAGCACCTTCCAAGGTTGTTGAATAAGGTGCCTAATACAATCCATCAAAGGAATATTGGAGAAACGGTTTTGAGTCGTGCCAGTGAGGAGTTTGAACACTTCAGATTTGTCTAATTCCACCTCAAGCACTCCGGGATTCATGCTTGCAGCTAATGTGAGGACGTCGTAAACGACCCATAGTTTCGCTAGGAACGGACCGCAGGGGCGGAGTCTATGCGTGAACCCGGTTAGCCAGCGTCCATCAGAGTTGCGTAAAACGCCACCAACACCATATCTCCGTGTTGTCTTGCAAAAGGAGCCGTCAGAGTTGGCTTTGATTACTCCAGGTTCCGGAGCAACCCATCCAATAGCTTTTGTGATCGTTGCAGTAGTAACCCAAAGTTTGGATGCTTGCTTTGTTTCTCTCCAAACCTCATAGGAGTAGTGCACAATGCTGGCACCAAGTTTGGACGTATCGGTGGTTGCATCAGCTAGGTTGAACACCTGGTTGTTTCGGTCCTTCCAAATCAGCCAGGTTGCCATGCCAAATAGGATCGGCCAGGGGCAAGCAAAATTATCGCCATAATCTACCGTGAGAGTGTATTCATCCATATGACCATGTCTTGTTCTGCAAAGAAACGGTGGCGAGAGTCAGAAGCAAGTAATTCATACCAAATGGGTTTAACATACCTGCAGTCGCGGAGTGCGTGCAACATAGTTTCAGATTCCCTTCCACAGCGAGGGCATGCATCTGAGGCGGTCATATGGCGCCGGACCCATTCGACATTTGTGAGAATAGCTTGATGGGCAACTTGCCAAAGAAAAGCACGGGCTCGGGGAAGCCCATTCTACCTCCAAATCGTTTTCCACGGTTCCTTAAGAGGTTGTTCATTCACATTAGTTATCAATTTGTATGCCGACTTGACCGAGCACTCACCCGATCCGGTCCCCTCCCATATGGCTGTATCATCCTCTGTAGATCGACTCGGGGCGGGGGAGAGTGCAAGAATTCCAAGAATTTGTGGTGAGAGGAATGGTTGTAATTGCTCCGTGTCCTAACTTCCATCGGCACGAACATATGATATAACATCACGGGACAGATGCTCTGCAGAAACTGGGGTTATGGCTTGGGAGCGGAGGGTTTCTTCTGCCCCAAGCCAATTATCCGTCCAGAAGAGTGCGTTCTTTCCATTACCAATTATCCACTGTGTGCCAGATTGGAGGGTTGGCCACGCTTTACAAATGCCTCTCCAAACATGCGAACAGCTCTTACCTGCATACATAGAGGGTAGAAAATTAGAGCCTGCCCCATATTTAGCTTTAAGGAGTCTTACCCATAGTGTATCAGGCTGGGTCAGGAATTTCCAAGCAAGTTTGACAAGGAAAGCCTCATTAGCCTGCCTCATAGACCTCAAACCCAGGCCTCCCTCATCCTTCGGCCGACATACTTTACCCCAACTGACAAGGGAGGGTTTGCGCTCCTCTTTTGATGAACCCCACAAGAATTGTCTGGCATATTTGTCTACGTCCTCACACACGGAGACAAGAAGAGACATCGTTTGCATAGTATAGGATGGTATGGTCTGTAACATGGATTGTGTCAGGGTGAGCCTTCCTGCAAATGAAAGCGAAGAAGCTTTCCAACCGCTTAACCTACTCTCCACTTTTTCTTTTATAAAATCAAAAATCTTCGCGCTAGTCCGTCCATGGATAAGCGGTATACCCAAATATTTGCCAAGTTGAGTGGTTTGGGGAATGCCACATTTGTTGCAAATTATTTGTGCTAAGTTGTTGGACACACTTTTTGAGAAATAAATCTTGGATTTAGGTTTGCTTATCCGTTGTCCGGAACTTAGACAAAACTTCTTAAGGCACTTGGTGATGACATTTGCTTGCTCTACACTTGCCTCAGCAAAAAGTACCAGGCCATCTGCAAAGAACATGTGGGAAATAAGTGGCCCAGTTCTTTTGACGATAAAAGGTTTCCATTTCTTATTGTTAACCTCAATATTAATGGCTTGGGAAAGTCTCTCTAGACAGAGTACAAATAAGTAAGGTGAAAGTGGGTCTCCCTGTCTTAGACCACATGATAGCGAGAATGACTTGGTTTTCTTCCCATTCCATAGAACCTGCATGGAGTTAGATGATAAACAAAACATAATAAGATGGATAAGTGAGGCAGGAAGCCCAATGTCCTGGAGGGTATCCTGAACAAAATCCCAACAAAGTCGATCATAGGCCTTCGCCAAGTCAAGCTTGATTGCCATGAATTTCTTACCACCTTTAGTATGCATCGAATGGATAATTTCTTGGAAAACAATTACGTTATCAGTGATCTGTCGATTAGGGACAAAGGAAGATTGAAAAGGTAAAACCAAATTAGGCATCAAGGGTTTTAGTCTATTGACTATCACCTTCGATAAAAGCTTATATACAACATTAGATAAAGAAATAGGACGAAATTGAGAGAAAGAATCCGGGTTTTGGAGCTTAGGAATAAGAACCAGGAGTGTCTTGTTTAGTGATGCATCAAATTTACCCACTGCCAGAGCTTCATTGACAAACCTCTCGAGATCATGCTTGACAATATCATAGTTTTGTTGGAAGAAGACTGTGGGAAGCCCATCCAAACCCGGAGCTTTGTGGGGCCCCATACTAAAAAGTGCCGATTTGATTTCAAGTACGGTTGCTGGAGCGACCAGTGAAGATGAAGTAGTGGAGGGGAGCTGAGGAAACCGGCCCCGGATTGGATAAATTGGTGCATGCTGATAGTCGGTGGAGAATAACTTGTTAAAGAACAGGACTGCTTCGTCTTAAAGGATATGACTGTCAAAACACCAATCTGGCCCTATTTTCAAACCATCAATTCTGTTTCTTCTTCGTCTTATGATGGTAGTTGCATGAAAGTACTTAGTATTTCTATCACCTCCATTAATCCATTTGCATCTAGATTTCTGAAACCAAATAAGTTCTTCTTGGAAGAGAACACGGTCGAGTTCTTGTTTGAGTTGTGTTTTGATACGACGCAGCGATGGTCCACATCTATTACTGTCTTTTGCCCATCTAATACCTTCAAACCGTCTCATCAGGGAGGATTTTCATTTGAAAACATTCCCAAATACCTTGGAATTCTAAGTGGTTAGCGCCTCTGCAAACTTTGTAGTGGTTACTGCTAAAGAAGCATCATGCGTCCAACTCGCAGCCACCATATTTTTAAAGTCCTCATGGGTACTCCAAGCTATTTGGAAACGAAAGGGCATGTTCCCGGTACCCTGTACCCGATGCTCAAGCCTGATAAGGAGTGGATTGTGGTCTGACTTGGAACAAATAAGGTGATGAATCACCACCTCTGGGAATAAGAGTCTCCAGCTGGTATTAAAAAGTCCCCGATCCAGGCGCTTTTTAACATCGCCTCTTTCCCATGTAAACTGCGAACCTACAAAATCAAGATCGATAAGATTACATTGTTCTATAAAGTTAATAAATTTCTTACAGACTCGAATGTTAGAGATGGCTCTAGTGGCCCTTTCAGAGGGATGAGTGATGACATTAAAGTCACCAGCTATGAGCCATGGTTCATGGATAGAAATCAATATTTGATGGAGGTCTCTCCATAATGGGTCTCGTCGAGAAGCAGTGGGGCTTGCATAAACTGCTGTAAAGAACCATTCACTGCCATTCTGTGGTTTCACCCTGGTATGAACAAATTGATATGACTGCCCAAGGGATTGAATTATCCCTAGTGCAGAACGCCATACAATCCAAATTCCACCTGAAAAGCCAACTGGGTCAACAAAAATGTTTCCATCAAAACCTAGAGTCTGTAGGAAACCTTCAACACGGATGAAAGGCACCCAGGTTTCCACTAGGACTAAGATTCCAGGTTGGTGGGTTTGGATCATTTCACGCGTAGCTCTCTGAAACTTCTTGCTACCTGCACCCTGACAGTTCCAAATAATAATATTAGTGTATCTATTCATAAAGAATTACGTGGCAAGGGTAAACCTGACAAGCAGTTCAATTCTTGGAGTTGTGGGTCTCTTGCGAGGTCCCGCCAGAATTAATATCTCCCTTAGTTAACATGGGGACATCAACAATATTGCCTGTGGAGTCGTGCTCCAGATTACTTGTTGGCATGTCTGTCATGGATGTATCCATGATCTCACTATGACCTAAGTTGTTCTTGTCAAATGAGATGTCTAGCAGTTTGGCACAGACATACGATGTTGGAATCGGTTCTTTGTTACTGGAATGAGGACCTTGGGAAGAGTCAGGGGTTGGGTTAGGGGAATCGACTACTGGAGGGTCCGTCGTTATCCGTGTATAGGATTTTGATTTAGGTGGCTTAATGGGTGTATGAGTAATTTTACCGAAGTTGGATGAAGCATGGGACTGCATGGACCTGGTGTTTTTCTTGTGTTCCTTCCTAGAGTTAACAGGTGAGGGCATGTGTTTAGCTATGGGGAGGGATGTCGAGTTTTGGGCTGTAGGATATCCTAGGATATCAGTTGCATGTTGGGCTGGGCTTGGAGAGTCCTGGATTACCATAGCAGGGGATGGGTCGACGGTTGGGTCTTTCTAGTCTCAGCACCTCTCGCCCCCATTACCGTGATTATAGGGGTGTTCATTACGGGGCTAGCAACAGATGTTGCAGGCTTATGAGTATCCTGAATGGAGAGTTTATGGAGGGAAACAGGGGGTGACTGGGCATTAATAGATCCGTTGTTGGGTATCTCAGGAATGGAAGGTTTCGCAGGTGATGCCACATCTATGGGGATTTGAAGGGAGGGTGCGTGATTTTCTACATTAATAGCATTAATCACTGCTTTCCCTTTGACTTGCACTGAGGGGCGATCAACGGTCACATAATCATTGAGGACATCAAATCTGGACCCCGATTGATTGGTATTAAAGCTTTCCTTCTCGGTACTAGTTTCCTTCTGTGATTGTCTGCCGGTGGAGCGCGATGGCTGCCGCCTCCGGCCAGCGATCATCCACTCCCCACGTGGTGGATGGGCAGATGGTGTAGGAGCCTGGAAGACATGGTGAGCCGACGCACTTGGTCCTTTTGTTGTTTGCTCGTCAGCTGTCCTAACATCCGTTCGATTTTCTCCTGAATTTCCTTGCGTTTGATGCCGAGAGGGACAAACTGACATGAGATGACCTGCAAGACCACAATCAAAGCAAATTTGAGGAATGTGTTCATAGGAAATAAAATACCACCTACCATCAACAAAAACTTGAGGTTGGAGGGGCTTAGAAAGGTCTAGCTCCACCGCGACGCGTGCATATCTCCCCCTAATGGCTTCCTGAGTGTTGTGGTCGATTCTTACGAGCTTGCCAATCATGTTGCAGATGGCTCGCAGGATTCCACGATCGTAGTATTCACTAGAGAGCCCTGGAATTTGAATCCAGGCCACAGTTATGCGTATTTGGGTTGAACTGAGGTTTCCATGGCTCCACAGTTAGATAGTGTCCCAGTACAGGCCATGGACCATCAGCAAGTGCTCTGAGATAGTCGGAGCGGTTCAGAAAGCGGACGAAGTAGAAATTGTTTTCAAGATCTACTACGCGCACGCTTTCCTTCAACTTCCATAGATTAGGGAGTCGGCTACACAGGGTTCTGTACCCAATGTTCCGCCCCCACATCTTCACAATCAGGGTATTCTCCCATCGCTTATGGAGTATAGCCCGATAACGTTCTGAAATCTGTACGACGGGTCCTTCAAGAGTAAGAAAGGAGACTATATCGTCTTCTTGTTCTTCAAAATCGTCTTCAGCCACAGAAATCAGTGGTTGTCCTCCTGAGAGGAGTTTTTCCTTGAAAGAATTCTGGGGGGCTGCGATAATTCTGTGGGTATCATGGTAACATCCATGGCTGACTGTGTAGGGATGAGTTGGTGGGAGTTAAGCGCCGCCACCGGGGGTGGAGAGGCATTCGAGGGTGGTGATGCTGAGGGGGCTTTGCCCTCCCCAGGCCTCGCCGTGGGGGGCTTGCAGTAGGCTCCGTTGAAGGGTTGCAGTTGAGAGAGAGCGTTTTTTTTTTATCAATAGTTCTACCCTATTCCGGTAAAGCCGCCAGACATTGAGTCAATAAGACATGACATAAAAAATACTCATGGTGCGCTTTACTAGAAAACTAACGACCTCTTCTATCATCACCAACCCCAAGCACTAAAAGGTACCACCACATGGAGTATCTTTTCAGTGCACATTTCTTTTGATCCTCATTCTCTTGTCAACTTCATTCTTGGGTCCATCCTGATAATCTCCAAGCTTTTCCTGAGAAGTGCGCTTCAACATTTTGAAAAAATTGTTATTTTGAATAATCCGAAGCTTCCATGTATTGTTATTTCCTTGTTTCTGTTTCATTTATTGGGAAAAGGCTGGTCAATTTAGGCGTCATACTTGCCTAACTTGGCTGCAATATATCATCATTAAAAGTGATATTCACCTAATCATGGGTTGCAGACTTGTAGTGAGTCCTACTTAAGTCAATATAACTAGAGGCGTAGGATAAATTAAATGGTTTAGTTAACTACGTTCCTGAAATGAATGAAACACGTTGCAGTGACTAGCATGGCTAAGCACAATACCCTTCTCAGTTTTGTTTTCCTGGTAATCCTGTCTTCAGGATTCTGTGGCTTCAATACTTTGAAACTTTGTTCATGCTACCTCAGTGACAAAAGAAGTTGCATGGAAATAGAGAGGCAAGCTCTTCTCAAGTTCAAAGCCGGTCTTACTGATCCTTCAGGTCGTCTCTCCACTTGGGTTGGCAACGATTGCTGCAGATGGCCTGGTGTGGTCTGCAGCAGGAGGAGCAGACATGTCATGAAGCTCAAACTTGGCAATCAGTTCCCAACCAATTCTTATGGTGAGGGGACAGACTATGCATTAGGTGGTGAGATAAGTCCTTCTTTGCTTGACTTGAATTGTTTGGATTACTTGGACCTGAGTATGAACAATTTTGAAGGCATACCTATTCCAGAATTCTTTGGATCACTACACACACTGAGATACCTTAACCTTTCCGGTGCCGGATTTGGCGGACTTATTCCCCCACATCTAGGAAACCTTTCAAGCTTGCTTTTTCTTGATCTCAACTCATACTCCAATGACAGGATTGAGAATGAACTGCATTGGTTGTCAGGTCTTTCACTGCTGAAACACTTGAATTTAGGAAATGTTGAACTCAGTAAGGCTGAAGCTCACTGGCTTCAGGCTGTGAACATGCTTCCCTCACTCTTGGAACTGCACTTACCCTCTTGTGGACTTTCCACCCTTCCTTTGTCCATTCCACATGTCAATTTTTCTTCAATTTCCGTACTAGACCTCTCAAACAATGGCTTCAACACCTCAATACCCCCTTGGCTTTTCAATCTAAGTAGTCTTGTTCATCTTCATCTCAGCTCAAACAATCTGCAGGATGAAAATCTTGATGAATTTGCAAGACTGAATTCACTTCAGGATCTTGATTTGTCCCAGAATTCTTTTCTTAGGGGCAAGCTATCAAGAACTTTAGGAAATCTCTGCAGTTTGCGCATGCTTGACCTTTCGGTCAATGCTATCAGTGGTGAGATTAATGATTTTATTGATGGTCTGAGTGAATGCAGGAATTCCTGCTTAGACTCACTGTTTCTGGGATACAATATGTTAGGTGGATCTCTTCCTGATTCCATAGGACACCTTAGAAACTTAAAGCACCTTTCATTGACAACAAACTCTTTTTCGGGTTCCATTCCAGAATCTATTGGAAATTTGTCATCCTTAAGAAGATTGGACCTTTCCACCAATCAAATGAAAGGTTCTATTGCAGTGAATCTAGGAAAACTCTCGGCATTGGAAGTACTGGATCTGTCAGAAAATCAATGGGAGGGTGTCATAACTGAAGCTCATTTCTCAAATCTTACGAGCTTGCAGGAACTGACAATACGTCAGTTAACAAACAACATCACCTTAGTTTTCAATGCGAGTTCTCGGTGGATTCCACCTTTTAAACTCAACTACCTTGAACTCAAAGCTTGCCTGATAGGCCCCAAATTTCCAGAATGGCTTAGAAATCAGAATGAGCTAAACTACATTGTCCTGTCGCATGCTAAGATTTCTAGCACCATACCAGACTGGTTTTGGGAGCTACATCTCTTCTTAAATGTACTGGACTTCAGTTACAATCAAATAACTGGCACAGTTCCCAACAACATCAGATTTCACAAGCAAGGAGAGATTGTCTTCAACTTCAACAACTTCAGCGGCCCTCTTCCGTTGTTTTCGCCAAATGTGAGTAAAATTTGGCTTAGTGACAATCTTTTTTCTGGACAAATTCCTGCGGACTTTGGTCAAAGAATGCCCTTTCTGGAAGACTTGGATGTATCAAGCAACTATCTGACTGGTATTATACCCTCATCTATAGCCAACATAAGCACTCTGTTGACGTTTGTTGTCTCCAATAATCATTTGTCAGGAAAACTTCCTGACTTCTTGAATGGTTTACAGGATGTATACCTTATGGATGTATCAGAGAACAATCTAACCGGTAATATACCAGTCACTTTGGGTTCTTTTAGTTCCATTCAATTCCTTAGGCTAAGCAACAATGAGCTTTCTGGAGAAATCCCTTCTTCCTTGCAAAATTGCACTCTCTTAGAAACTCTTGATCTTGGAGACAACAGACTTACAGGAAAAATTCCAACATGGATAGGCCAACGCTTGCCATCTCTGCTCATTCTAAGCCTTAGGGCCAACATGTTGGTTGGAGAAATACCGAGAGACCTATGCAGTCTTTCATCTCTTCACATACTAGACCTTGCTGGAAACAACTTTTCTGGACACATTCCAAACTGTGTTGGCAATTTGAGTGGCATGACAACCGTTCTCGACTCAAAGAGATATGAAGGGCAGCTGTGGGTGGTGGCTAAAGGAAGAACTTTGTTCTATGATCAGCTCCTTTATCTAGTGAACATCATAGACCTTTCAGGAAACAACTTATATGGAGATATACCAGAAGGGATAGCATCTCTTCAAAGATTGGGAACCTTGAACTTGTCCAGGAACCATTTGTCAGGAATGATACCAGACAACATTGGGAACTTAAAGCAGCTGGAAACTCTTGATCTCTCCAGTAACAATCTGTCTGGAACCATCCCTTCAGGCATGGCTTCTATGACCTCATTGAACCACCTGAACTTGTCCCATAACAATCTCTCAGGTAGAATCCCTGCAAGCAACCAGTTCCTGACCTTCATTGACCAATCTATCTACGAAGGCAACCCCAGACTCTGTGGAAAACCACTAGCAACCAAGTGCAATGGTGATGATGATGAAGCAAATCATCCCCCAGAAGCAAGGGAAAACATACATGATGGAGATGAAGATGAAGATGAGCATGACATGTTATGGTTCTTCGTCAGTATGGCTATAGGATCTGTTGTGGGGTTTTGGGGATTCTGGGGAACGTTGATAGTGAAGAGCTCTTGGAGACATGCTTATTTCCAGTTCATTGATCGCATTAACGACAGATTAATTGAGGTTATAGTGGGGAAGAGAGCTCGTGCGAGAAGGTAAACCAACAACAAAGCCGAGACTCGACGAAAAGTACAGGAATTCTAAAGATCTTGTTCTTTATTTCTATTCTCTTAATGTATGTCAACAAGTAAGATATAGCTACTCCTTAACCTTCTGCACAACACCTATACCTGTACTTTCAGAAGAATACTAAATAGGTCAATAATACTTGTTTATCCTGCAGATATAATGTTGAACCAGAGTTGCATACTAAATAGAGCTCTTGGAGATATAATGTTGATATATAACTGGTTTTAAGCTGTAATTGGAGTGTTTATAAAAAAGCAACAGCTGAATATTCTTACATGATACATACATGGAAGACCATGTTCACCATATACCGCCTTGAAAATGCCATAGCATCAATATAAGGCAACATGGATCAATAAACTCTACAACACATATAACACCACAAATGCACCTGAGGACTCATGTTACTGAAATCAGTAAGAAAGTGCAAATGCAGATTCTCTGCAATGTAGTTCCTGATCAAGTTCAAGCTTGAGCGGAATCAACGCTAACATCAACCTCCAATTCCAGATCAGCATCCAAGTCATCGGATGCCCCGGGAAGAGCTTGCTCTCCAACTTTGGCCCCTTCCCCTGGTGTCTTTGCCTCTTGTATGATACGGATAGCTGGTTGGTCACGTTCTGATCCTGCATAGTTGGTCTTCTCCATTTCAATGAGATCTTTGGGCAACCAAGGATGCTGCTTGATCTCTGGTATAGCAATCCTCTTTTGAGAGGATTGTCAGGATAATGAAAAGGACACAAGAAATGATCTATGTTTCAGTTTCGCATCAAGGCTTTACTAAGACATGAAATCTTACCTGGCATCTTCCCACCTCAATGGTCTTTTGTGAAAGAAGTGACAAGGAAAAAAAGAAAACAATAGAATTGAGGAATGGAAGAAAGATCTAATTACATCCATCAATATAATTGATACCACAAATAAGGATACTTAATAGATGACAACTCTTATAAGGGAAAGAAACTTTTGTTAAATTTCCTCAAAACCAAAATACAATAGCTACACAATCTATTTACCATTCAAGGTACAACTCTTAACTAGTTACTAGATCTTTCTACCAACTTACTTTTACACAAAAATATCGCACTTTCGCTTCTACCATTTTATTCTTATCCTACTACTAGTATTTTACCTTTATATACATCCACCATAATAGACAAAATATACATAGAACAAAAACTAATCACAATAGGATCAAATTCTCAACAGCTTTGTGGTATGCTGTTCTCTCTTCTTATTACGGACTCAGCCAGGACTATGTAATGCTTTTGAGTCAGAGGTGCAGATGCTTGGGTGAGAAATTGACTTGAAATTGTCAATATCTTTGAGCATTTAAAAGTTATTGTGGAAATGGAATTTTAAGAATTTGGTGACTCTAGGTAGGACCAAACTCCACATATGAGTAGTTTTCATTTGAACTTTCATATGATGTTTCAGTTCATTGTCAAGCAAGATTAATTGGAAGCACCTTTGCATCTCCTACGCACTTATCATACTTATAATAAAAGAACTGAACACCATACACAACAAGTTGAAATAACAAGAAACTGATGGATGAAATGCAGTAAAAACCAATCACGAGAAGTCAATCCATCATACTCCTTAATCCACAACGATACAAGAAACTGAGAAATCCTGCTGTGGTTGTGGTTGTTGGATATTTGAGGATAAAATTAATATTAAAATAACAATAATAATAATATATTTAATACTTTAAAATTTTTAAATACATGACTTAAATTATGATATGAGACTTGTTAACCATTATAAAGATTGTAAATCATTTCAAAGATTTCTGAAAATAATTATATGTGCATTAAAAGCTACGGAATAATAGCTCAACAATATTTTGAAAACGAGAAAAATAAACGTTGAAGAAAAAATAATATTATTAAGGATAATATTGAAATTAAGTAATAATTGGGGACAACAAAATTATTTCCGTGATGACAAACTTGATGACAAACTTCTCATTTAAATGCTCATCAAAATTCTCCTTATGGACTTTTTCCAGATCCTTGGGGTCATCATCATGGTTGATTTTAACACTTCGATGATCAAAAAGTCGGCGGCCTAAGCAGCAAACAAATGTTTAATCATAACGTTCCTAAACTGCAAACACATATAACAAGAAACATTTACACTAACTAAACCTGATAACTTATGGATAAACTATTATTAAGCAAACACAAATAATTATGAGGCAAACACAAAACTACTAGGGATGAAAAGAATGATTAACTTCCCCAAATTATGTAAAAAACACGAAACTACTAGAAGAAATGATCCAATGTACATGGAACTTCTTACTGAGGTACGCAACACCTTCCATCCTTGAAATCATAGCGGCACCAAGACCAATAAAAGCACATAACGGACTAAAATCATAATTTTTAGAAAAATCTCAAAAAAAAAAAACAACTTCTAGCTAACTATACTCGGTCCATGCAAACAACAACACTAAAATGAAATAAAATGGTAGTGAGTGCACAACTAAACAGAAGCAACACAAACAACACAACGAACTTACCTCTAAAATATCATCATCTAGTAATTACACAAATTGTATGAAATTAGCTAACCAAAATCGTGCTTAAGATAACATTCTAGTAATTGCACAGCCAAACAGAAACAGTAGGACTAATTTACCCAACCTTAATGGTGTTTCTAAGCCCAATCAGAACAAACACTCGACAGAATAACAAAACTCTATTGAGTCAATAAAGGCACACAACAGACTAAAATCATAATTTTTAGAAAAATCTCAAAAAATAACTTCTAGCTAACTATACTCGGGCAATTCAAACAACAACACTAAAATAATAAAATAAAATGGTAGTGAGTGCACAATTAAACAGAAGCAACACGAACAACACAACGAACTTACCTCTAAAATATCATCATCTAGTAATTACACAAATTGTATGAAATTAGCTAACCTAAATCATGCTTAAGATAACATTCTAGTAATTGCACAGCCAAACAGAAGTAGTAGGACTAATTTGCCCAACCTTAATGGCGTTTCTAAGCCCAATCAGAACAAACACTCGATAGAATAGCAAAACTCTATGAGTCACTAACTGATCTTTTTCTCCCTCAAAATCTCGTAGACGTATTTTTTTTGTGGCTTCGTCGTGAGTTTGATATTGGCAATGTATTTGTAAGTGAGGCACGTCATGTTCTTAAGGGTAAGATAGAATTATAAGTGATTGTTAGGTCGAGGTGATCTACAGTGTTTGCTTAGCGGCTTTCATGGCAGCATCTTCGATGAATTCTACTGCTTTGTATAATATTGTTGAATTATATTCATTTTGTCTTAGATGTTACTATTACAATTGTATTTGTACTTACAGTAATCTATCCAAAAACTTGTGATGAAGAGCTTCTGTCAGTGGACATAGTCGGGCGTGGTCAAATTGTGCAAAGATTCTCAACAAAATGCAAATGATAGTATTAATTGGTGATGAAGAGTTTGTGCCAGTTAAAGAAAAGTTTGCCTGAAGTAAGACACTAAGACACTAGTAGTAGTATAAATCCAGTGAGAGAGTGACTTGGGTAGAGAGAGAGAGAGTGACTTGGGAAGTGTGCCAAAGACCAACCAGATCAAATCCGGTGAATTTTCTCACTGGAATAATGTGAACCAAGCAAGTTTCAGTGTTAGAGTGGTGAAATGAGAGAAACTGAGAGACACATGAGAGGTAGGGAGCGATCAAGATCGAGGGAAAGAACCCCATCAACCACTCACCTAGGGGTAACAGCTGGTTATGATGCTACTCATGGCCAACCAACACCACCAGGGGCCTATGTGGAAAACTTAGAGGCATATGAGACAATACGACAGCTTTAGGCAGCAGCTACAAGGGCTACTACCAACATAGAGATGGAAATGGCAGAAGATCCAAAAGTGGGGCAAGAAGTGCACCCATCGGTTTCAACTCCAAGTACTGAAGAGACGATGGAGGACTCAAGACCCAGCTATAAGGACAAACTAGCCGGCGATCCCAAGCAGACTCCACACACTGATCCATGGGCACTAGAAGGGAAAGCAGAATATGAAGAAGGGGATCTAATAACGGTGGAACGAGAATGGGTCATGGGGCTGGAGCTTTAGGATCCCTTCAAGGCAAGGCTAGATAAACAATGGGAAAGTGCAGTAGTGGTCAAATTGCTCGGAAGACCCATTGGGTACAAGGCATTGCAGTCAAAAATTCAATCTCTTTGGAAGCCATCAACACCCTTCAAGATTTTGGACCTGGAAAACAACTTCTTCCCGGTACGGTTCTGGGAACATCTTGACTTCATTCATGCTCTCACAGGGGGACCTTGGACTATCTATGGGAACGTCTTAAGCGTCCAGCCATGGACACCCAAATTTCGAGCCTCATCCAGCAAGATTGAATCTGTCGTGGCCTGGATTCAATTCAAGGATTTTCCCGTACACAGGTATCACTCTAAGATCTTCCAACAGCTAGGAAACATGGTGGGAAGAATAGTTAAATTGGATGCAAATGCAATGAACCCAAGCCGGGCCAAGTTTGCAAAAGTTGCTGTTTGTTTAGATCTAAGGAAGCCTCTAAAGGGGACGGTGGGGAACCTCTGAAGGTCCGTTATGAAGGCCTTCCGGACATCTGCATTGTGTGTGGTCACATTGGACATAGCATCCTTGCTTGTCCGGAAGCTAGTCCAAGGGAGGACCCTGGGCCGACTGGTGCGAACTCTCCCTAATCCCCAGTCACACCGACGGTGGATAAGAATGCATCCTCCAGTAGTAAAGAGAAAGAGAACAGTAGGGGCCATGTGGACCGTGGGGAATGGATGAACGTCCCTAAGCGGGCACGTCGGGTCACCAAACGCCAGGCAGACGGGACTCCGGTTAACCCCATGGCGACGACGCAGAGTGGCAATCAAAACCGGTATCAGATCCTGGAAGAGGAATTTCATGACGAGCCTATCATAAAACCAGGCCCACCGGTGCAGCCTAGTCCGACCTCACCAGGTAACTCTGTTACTCATACCTATCCTCCTCCTCAGCCCTCATATGGAACACCCAAAGCCCAAACCCATGGCTGCAAACAGCCCCAAAGCAAAAAGGCCAAACAATCCCAAGCTCATACTGAGCCCATGAGACAACCCTTAAAAGAAGTTACGAATGAAATCCCTCCAAGCACTACTCAGGCCCCTTCTGGACATGTGCCTTCTAATGAGCCCAGACTGCTACCAACTCAAGCCACTGGGGCAACCCAAACAAAGAATACAAACCTGAATCCCACAATTACAACCCCTCAGCACTCTGCAACACGCATCACCAAAGACCATCATACTGACATTATTCAGACTATGCAGCCACAAAAACCATCCACGTCCTTCCTTCCCTCCACCCTGATCACACCCACAAACCCTCCTAAACAATCCTTTCCGAAGCCAAGAAAACCACCAGACCCATCTGCATTATCAGTACCAGAGACCAGGAAATTTTTCTTGTTCAAGATTCACGTTTTGGTGGATGGATTTCACATGTGAATTACAACACTAATGGAATTGAGGATTCGGGTAATGCTCCTATGGATATTTCGGAGTGTGTCCTAGCTAGCCCAAGTCCCGATGGAGAAAACCAGAATGGTGAAGATGTTATAGTGAAGGAGGGAACAGAGGTCCCATCCCGCTGCTGAACGTATTTTCAGTAGCACTATATACATACCTTATTTTATGATTACAATCCTCGCTTGGAATTGTCAGGGAGCTGGCAAAGATCAATTCACCCCAAGATTCAAGGATGTTTGTCGGGACAACAAAATTGATATAGCTGTGATTGTTGAGCCCCGCCTTAGTGGTAGGAGGGCTGACCAGATAATACGGCTTCTGAATTTCAACAAGTCGCATAGAATAGAGGCCAGAGGCTTTGCTGGGGGCATTTGGCTTCTATGGAACGAGGACCGGATTCAAGTAGAGATTCTGCATATGCACACTCAATTTATGCATGTCAGAATTAATGGGAATTATGGAAACTTTCTTTTTACGGCAGTTTATGGCTGCCCACAGAAGAGATGGCGTAACTTTTTGTGGAGTAACACCAAGGTACTAGCAGGAAGCATTGACGAGCCATGGATTCTAGCCGGAGACTTTAATGCGATCTTAGCGGGCAGTGAACGCAAAGATGGATTGGGCAGACAGGGATTAGCTAATAGGGAATTCCAACGGTGCGTCTCTAATGCTAATCTTTTAGACTTGGGCTTTGCAGGCAATAAATACACATGGCAGAGTGGCAGATACCAAGCGAGATTGGACAGGTTTTTATGTAATGCAAAATGGAGAGTAGCTTTTCCAGAGGCAGCAGTCCTACACCTCCCACGGGTATGCTCAGATCACTGTCCAATACTTCTCAAGAATGGTGCCACCCCCCCCCCCCCCCCTCCACAACACACTAGACCATTCCGGTTTCAAGCCGCTTGGCTCACACACCCAGAGTTTGCCAAATTTGTCGAACAGAATTGGGACGAAAAGGTGGACATTAAATCTGCCACTGCAGACTTCACACAAAAGGCCCGAGAATGGAATAAAAGAGTTTTTGGGAATATCCATTGGAGAAAAAGGAGGCTGCTTGCAAGGATAGATGGCATACAGAAATTTCTAGCAACCAAACCCTCCATCTTTTTGTCCAAGTTAGAGAAAGAACTTAGGTGGGAACTTGAAAGTATTTTATTACAAGAAGAAATTTTGTGGGCTCAGAAGGCAAGGTGCAAATGGATTCAAGATGGGGATCGCAACACGGCATTTTTTCATGCCACCACACTAGTACGGAGGCGACACAACAAAATTGAGGCCCTACTTGATGACAATGATGAATGGCACTACAATGAGAACGAATTGAAGCATTTAGCTATCATGTATTTCCAGAAACTTTTCAAGGAGGAAGGACCATCAAACTACATCTTTCAAGTCCCAAATGGATTTCCCCGAGTTGAGAATTCCTTGCTTGAGAATCTGAACTCCCTAGTTGAGATGCAAGAAGTGAAGGATTGTGTGACTCAAATGGGCCCGTTGAAGGCCCCAGGACCAGACGGACTGCATGCAGCATTCTACCAGACACAGTGGGACCATGTGGGAATGAACCTATGGAATTTCGTACGGGATGTGTTTGAGAAAGGAGTATGGGATCCGCAAATCAACCGTACACTTCTTGTGCTACTGCCAAAAGTGGAACGACCCGAAAGAATTAGCTAGTTCAGGCCCATTGGACTTTGTAGTGTTATTTACAAAGTGATTACTAAACTGGTGGTTAATAGAATCAAGCCTCTTCTTGGAGAATTAGTAGCCCAAAACCAATCGAGTTTTGTGCCGGGCCGACACATTACCGAAAACTCAATTGTCATCCAAGAAGTAATCCACACCATGAGACGCAAGACAGGTTCTTCTGGTTTAATGGCCATCAAAATCGATCTTGAAAAAGCATATGATCGATTATGATGGTCATTTATCCAGGAAACACTTGAGATTTGCGGGTTTCCCTCCCTTTTGATTCAGATTATCATGAGGTGCATCACAACTGCATCCCTCCAGGTCCTATGGAATGGCGAAGCCACTTAACCGTTCAAACCGACGCGAGGCATCAGACAGGGGGATCCGATCTCCCCGTATCTTTTCATTCTTTGCATGGAAAGGCTGGGACATTTCATAAATCAGGTAGTTGCAGGTAGAAACTGGATCCCAATAGAAGTCAAGAGGGGTGGTCCCAAAATCTCACACATGTTCTTCGCGCACGACTTATTACTATTCGCAGCAGCAACACAAGAACAGGTGGGGATAATCAAAATTTGCCTCGGAAATTTCTGCATGCTATCTGGCCAAAAGATCAATAATGAAAAGTCGAAAATCTACATCTCCAAAAATTTTGACAAGAGGAATGCAACCAATATTGCTGCGAGCTTTGGATTCCAACTCTCAGCCGACCTTGGCAAGCACCTTGGTATCCCATTATTGCACTCTAGTGTAACAAAAAAATCATTTAGTTACATTGTGGACAAGACACAACACCGGCTTAACGGCTGGAAATCCAAGAGGCTTTCAATGGCGGGCAGATTAACACTATCAAAGGCTGTTCTATCTGCTCTTCCTATTTACACCATGCAGACCATCTGGCTGCCTCGAGCCACATGTGACGAACTGGATCGCATCTTCCGGCAATTCATATGGGGATCAACCCCCGAACAACGAAAGACGCATCTAATCTGTTAGGATGTTGTGTGTGATCCAAGGTGTTGTGGTGGTCTTGGTGTCAGAAAAATGAGATCAATCAATGATGGACTGCTCATGAAATTGGCTTGGAAAATTACAACAGAATCTGAGCCCCTATGGATACTGGTGCTTCGTAGCAAATATATGGGGAATAAGCCAGGTATTCCATGGGAGCTAAAAAAACAACCGGGTTCAGCCCTTTGGCTGGCACTCACGAAGATTTGGCCTCAGTTCAGGCATGAACTACAATGGAAAGTGGGAAATGGGAAAGATGCAGGATTCTGGATGGATAGGTGGCTCACAGATGGTTCCGTTTTGGGGGAGCATTTAGAGTCACTTCCTGATGATTGGGAAGGCCTCAAGGTAAAGGACATGGTAACTGATGAAGGCCTGTGGAATTGGTCATTGCTACAGGGACGTCTACCGCAATCGCAAGCCCTCCAACTATTGAGTTTCCGGAACCCCATCATTGTTTCAAGTGCAGATAAACTCCTATGGCGCCCTAACAGCCAAGGAATTTTTACTACAAAATCCGCCTATGCCATGATTGAAGGATTGGACAAGAAACAAAAGGAGAAATTGTGGGAAGCCATTTGGAATTGGAAGGGGCCCTCCCGAATCTGCACATTCATGTGGTTGCTCGGTCACGACCGTCTAATGACAAACCAACTCAGGCTGATGCGTCATATAACCAACTTGAGTGTGTGCCCCCGCTGTTTGGTGGAAGTGGAGACCAGTCTACATGCTATAAGAGACTGCGTCCACTCGGCAGATATTTGGAGAGCAGTGGGACAGGGTTATATAGGCAAGAATTTTTTCATGTTGGATCTTAAGCCCTGGCTCCTTGCAAACCTTCTTCCAAAGAATGGTTCTAAGGAATGGAAGTCCTTGTTTATGATTACATGTTGGAGAATATGGACATGGCGCAATCAATTCATTTTTGAGCCAGATGCAGCACCTATAACCAATCCCATCAAGGCTATTGGGGTTTTAGCATCTAGCATCAAGAATGCAATCTCACACCAGGAGGCATTTTTGAATGGCAGAATATATGGACCACAACCCATCTGTAAGTGGACTCCACCGATGAGGGATTACTGGAAAATTAATGTAGATTGTATGGTAAATCAGAATGAAGGACTGGTTATAACCAGTGGGGTCTGTAGAAATGAAGATGGCAGGTGGGTGAAAGGTTTTGTATGGAAAATGACTGCCTGCAATCAGTTTATGGCAGAGATCAGGGCAATATGGCATGGCCTACAGTTCGCACTCTTACTGAATATTGAGCTGTTGGTATTGGAATCTAGTGCCCAGGCTGCTATTTTTTGGATTTTGAAAGACGCATCTCAAGATAACAACTTGGATAAGATGATTCGGGACATCAGGCATCTGCTCAAACACCACAAAAGCTGGTCTCTTTCCTTTGTAACTAGTGAGGCCAATAGAGTGGCTCATAGCATTGCACACATAGCCCATAATCGTTGTCAAGGACTAGCTTTGATTCACAATCCCCCGGTTTCTGTACAACCTATTTTATGGGAGGACTGTGATAACATTGGCTAATGCCTTAGGTTTTCTTTTTGTATGTAACTAGTTTGAAGTATTTATAATACATCCCGGTTCCCACCAAAAAAAAGAAAAGTTTGCCTATAGAGTGAACAAGCAGCAGGAACACTGCACTAAATCTTTGTGTTAAGGCAAATAGGCGATTCTACTATGGTATTCCACCTCCGAAAACCTCCTAATTTCACCAAGCACTTTAACTGGAAACAGGAAACTCTTCGCAAATTTGCCCAACATGAGGAATGAAAAAGACAACTCAAAAGACGACAGAAAAGTCCCACTCGTACCAGCTATCTGCTAGTGTACCTGATATCCTTGCGTCAGAATGTTAACCTTCCTCTCAAACCTTACTGCCTTCTCTCTTTCAGCCTCTAAAGTCGTTTTCACATGTTCAAATTTATTTTGTAAGGCTGCAAGTTTCTCAACATATCCGGCAACGCTAGAAAGACCATAAGCATTCCTTGTAGGGAAGTACATCAGATCGCTTATACATGTCTTGTGTGCATCAACATATTCATCAAGCGATTCATGTTCATGCCCCCATAGCCACACGAATATATTGAGCCTCCTCCTTTATCAAATTGTCAGCCTGGAAAGAGAATGCAATGGAACTATGTTAAGTTTGTCCGAAAGGATAATAAAAAGTCAGTAAGACTAGACAGATTTCTATAACACATGCGTGCAGAACATTAAAAAAGAAAGCAAAAAGTATTGTGAATATAATATCTGAAGTTTAATATTGACCTAAACAATATAATGTAATCTATAACGAGTAAAATATCAATGGCAAGAAAAGAGAAGAGGTTATTGCATCCAAAGAAAGCAAAAGGACAGAATATAAAGGCTCTCTCTGTTAGTGCAATGCTGCTACTTCATACTTCACATACAAAATCTTACAAAATAGTAAATTTTGCTATCAACCTGAACAGGTTCTACAAGGAATTAACATCACAAAAGCAAAAAAGGAAGCATGTATAATGTCTATGAACACCAAAACACAAAATCTTCAAACATGAGAAAGCAATGGAAAAATCACAGAAAGATTGCGTACTTCTTTAAGCTCATCTTCTTCAAAATCCTCTATGAATGGGAGAGGAGCAGCAGCTCTGGTAGAAGAGTTCTTGGACCCTTTCTTTTTCTCCTTGCTAGGCTTCTCATCAAGGGGATACTTTGCATTATCATGCTCTAGAAGGATTAGGAGCTCCTTTCGAATTATTTCATCAGCTTGTTCAATTAGAGTAGGAGGATTGTACGAACTCTTATCTCCATCAGCCTTCAGCAAGGAATTCCTAATCAATTCCAGCAAAGCAGCAGGAGGCCTAGGGAGTTCCCTCTGCAGTATTTTTGACCTTTTCCTTAGTAATGCCTGCTGCCGTGCTTCTTCTTCAGCCTTTTGTCTGGCTATCTTATCAGACATATCCTCTTCAATCTTCTCCTCAGGTTCCTCATTATCCTCTGGTGGTGGCTGGATGACTATCTGGTATTCATTCTTGGGCTGGGGAAGACTACCAAGACCAGTGCGCAAGTTCTTTCTCAGATCAGCCTGTCTTCGTTGCTCTAACTTTGCACTGTCATGTATATCCATGTCATCATTTATATGGAGTTCATCCCTAAGCGGAGTTCCTTTAGGGGTCATACCAAAAGAGTAACCCCCATCCCTAGATGGATTCATGCCAATCCTGGGAG